>PVJX010017831.1:0-37646 GCA_004027295.1 Dolichotis patagonum
GAGACAAGGTAGTACAAGTTGATCATGCTAGGTAGGCTCTAACTTGTGATCCTCCTGCCTCAGCCTGCTAGCAATCAAGGAAGAAAAGGTTTTTCATTGTACAATCTTTTGTTGTTTTTGCTGTAAAAGATATATTTTTATGCAAATATAGAAAAACATTGTGAAATCTTTTAATTTTAAAAAGTCATGCTTTAATGGGGCAGATCAACCACATTAACAATTTAATATACTGTTATTATATCAGTAATCCCAGGCCCCCCCCCCCGAAAAATTCAGACTAACAACAAACAAAAGATCCACATTTCCCATCAAACTACTTTGTCTAAAGAAAAAAGTAGAATGAAACTTCCAGAGAGGTTAGGAGAGCTGGACTAAATGTGAGGTAGGATAAAGTAAGGGAAAAAGTGTTTCTAAAATCAGTATGGCTACCCTTAACCTTTAAAAAACTGCACTATAACCAGTGCATTATTTCCAAATTATAGAATGAATTTCACAATTTTGTACTAAGTATTCCAGTTTTTAGGTGACTTTTGGGATCAGAATTGCTCTATTTTAAAGACATGGCTCAGGAAACAGTGAATGCTAGAAATAAGCTTTATTTAATCTTTTTAAAAGTAGCACTCCACATTGTAATACCAGTAGACCACTGGAGTATGGTTTTATTTATTTTTGGTACCAGGAATTGAACTCAGGATGTTGCAAAAGCCAGGCAGGCCCTTATGCCACTGAGCTAAATCCCAGCCCCCGGAGTATAATTTTAAATGGAAATTTACAGGCCTGGGAATTTAGTTCAGTGGCATAAGCGCCTGCCTTGCAAGCGCATGGTCGTGAGTTTGATCCCCAGTACCGATTTAAAAAAAAAGGGAAAAAAAAGAAACTTACTTTGATGCCAAAAATTCTGGTGAGAATAGAAGTAGTCTAAATGTTTTATGGGTCCCAGGTATTGCCTTAAGCCCCTGAGTAATCTTCACAATTCTAACAAGAATTTAAGGGCTTTAACTACCACTTCAAAGCTTTGTGAAGGTGTAAGTTTTTCTCTACATTAGTAAGGAAGATTTCAAGACAACTAGCACTAGCACAAAGCCTACTGGCAAAAATAGACAGTTTTTATTATTTTTTTTGGTACCGGGGATTAACTTACAACCTTGAGCTTGCCAGGCAAGCGCTGTGCTGCTGATCTGTATCTCCAGTCCTGACAATTTTAATTCTTGACTTTGAATATATCACGAAACCTGAAAATTGGTAATAACTACACCAAACATGACAGATTATGTCATGCACTTACTAGTAAGTATTAACCTTTATTCTCAGTAGAGTGAACTCAGTTGTTTTGCACTCTTACCAAGAACTGTGCATTCAATAAATAAATAGTTTCTACTGTGTGCAAGGCACTGTTGTAGGCACGGGGCGCTTGGCAATGAACACACAGAGGATACATAATTTTAAGCAGGGTAATCAGAGCCTCAGTAAGGTGACATTTGAGCAAAGGTTTGAAGAAGGTAGTGGAGCAGGCCAGGCCAGAGGAACCACGTAGAACGCAGAGGTGCTGAGTCGGGGCTTCCTGGTCTGTTCAAGAATCAAGATCAGTGTGGCTGGAGTGGAGTCGGGTGGAAGGAGTAGTAGGAAATGAAGTAAAGATTTAAAGCTGGCCAGGCCACTTAAGTTTTGGCTGTGTTAAGGAATCCAGCTTTTATTATGAGAAGGGAAATTCAGAAATTTGTTTAAAGTCCCTCCTGCCACTGAGTTGATGACAGAGGTGAGACTGCAGTAGCAGATTTTTGTGCGTGGACATTGGCTCCTTTGGACACATTTAATTCTATGTGCCTGGTAAGAACTTAGTAAATAGTGCAGCTGGATGTTCAAGTCAGGAGTTGAGAGAAATCTAAGATAGTGTAAATTTAAGTGTATAAAGCCGTGAGTCTGGATGACATGACCAAGAACTAAGTACAGAAAAGGTACCTGGGCATTAGAGGTTGCTCAGAACTCCAAGGCAGAGCCGACAGGATCTGCACCTGGGCCGCTTGGTGCATAGTAGCTACTTGCCACATGGGGCTGCCACTAAAATTCTCAGTTCTGTCAGTCACAGTAGCCATGTTTCAAGGGCTTTGCCCATTCCTGAGGTATGGGTAAAGAACATTGCCAAGGTCACTAAAGTTCTGAACTGTGCCCAGAAGTCAACTGGAGAATGTGTCTGAGGACACAAAGTGTCAAAAACTAATCATTTGAGAACCAAGATTTGACCATTGGTTTAGTGTAACAGGACAGCAGTTTTTGTAGGAGGGGAGGTAAAACTTGATTAGGAAGACATTATGGACAAATTGGAGAGGATATGAAATCAGAAAATATACCTCTAGAGATTTGCAGTTAGAATGGCTATGCACTTAGTGCAAACCTTGTTGAAGCTGTTTCAAAGCCCAGCTCTCATGACCAACAGTTGAGTCCTCGGTAAATATTACACAAAAACAGTGAACCACTGACTCTCAGCCTTCAGAGAATCATTCGCAAGGCTTCTAAAACTGCGGCCCACCCCTAAAGACTGATCCAGTAGGTTGGGAAGGACTTCAGCATTGTTTGAATCAATAGTTTTACTTTTTATTTATTTCCTTGGATAACACCCATTCTGAGGCCAGGGTTGTAGCTCAGTGGTAGTGCTCAGGGTGACCTGGGTTCAATTTCTAGCTCTGCAAAAAAAAAAGACCCACTCACTGCTTTTGACCAAAACAAATACTAGTGCATGGTAATTACCAGTGATGGTCCAAAATTATATGAACTTTTTATGTGGGAGAAGGTATAAAGTGATGGGACATATTTCATGCAAAAATGAGTCGTGGCTGGGTGAGTTGGTACATACTTAAAATCCCAGCCCTCAGAGGCTGAGACAAAGATCACAAGTTTGAGTCCAGCCTGGGCAGTTGATCAAAACCCTTTCTCAAAATTTTAAAAGGACTGGGGATGTAGCTTAATGGGAAGGTCCTGGCTTCAGTTTTCATAACCAGTCATTTTTAAAAAAAAAAGCCATACAGCATTATAATAAGCACATGTGTCTAATGTTTTAGATGGAGAATGTTAAATCTACCATTCCATCAACAAGGAAATCAACACTAGTGTTATGGTTTGGGTTGGAAATGTCTCCCAATGGCCTCATGCACATGTAAGTGAGACTTTTGGAAAGTGACTGGATCACAGTGGCAATCAGCTGACTTGCTGTTAGGAAGTGGAGTCTGACTGGAAGTCAGGTCCGTGGGGGTGTGACCTAGAGAATCTCCCTTTCTGACCTCCATGATACACTACAAGCAAGTTTCTTCTGCTGGGGTCCCTCCTCCTTGGAGCTAGCTGAACATTCAGTGAAAATATGAGCCAGAATATACTTCTAAGTTGTGGGTGTCAGGTGTTTTGCCCCAATGATAACAAGGTGACTTAAGACAACTAGATAATCTTAATTTAAAAAGACTACCATGACTGATGAACACACTGGTTTGATTATTTTATGGGTGCAGTTACTTTCATGTGAGCACTATAGCTCATTTCCACCTCCCTAAAGAAAACCTTTTGTTTGTTGTAAAAGTTTTGAAATAGAATCGTTTCTAAACTTCAGGAAATCACTTTTTTCGCTTAAAACTGATAGTGTTTGAAACCAGAAAAGTATGACATGTCTCAGTGAAAAACAACAGTACTATTTCAAGTGTAGTTGGAAGTAAAATGACTTGTGGGAGACAGCTCTATGTTTTTCACATGGGAAAGCAACTACTTACAAGTTATGAATCCTAGAATGCTTGCCCCCTTCCTAAAACACCTAAAGCACGAACATATGTGCCACTCATCTCACTACATAACCCTGTGTTATATTGCAGTGTGAATATGAAATAAGTGATTTGTTATACTGTCTTCTATGTATCAATTTTAGTCTCTGTTGGTTATCTTACTCTTTTTACCCTACCAAAGGAATGCTTTGAGCTATTAAATAGCCATTTAAAAAAAACTAGGCATATCCGTATCTTGGATAAATAAATAACTCCTAAATAATCAAAAAACAGATTAATTCTGTAATCTGAAAACAAATTGTATTTGCAAATGCATTAATCCTTCTCATTGTAGTATTTCTGTGATCAAGGCAGTGCGATAGTCAGAGATAGACTAAACATTGACTTTCCAAAGCTCAAAACTCAAGAATTACAAGTATAAAAGAGACCAATCACTTCATTAAAAAGAAATTACTACTTCACAAGTGGCAAACGCACAAACTTTGTAATACATGAAGTACTTGTAAGACAAAAAATAGTTGAACTGACTTTAATTCATTCCCAACTATTACTGCTGCAAGACTAATAAAAGAGTAAAGTACTCCATGACTTGTCTTAGTTCATTCTTTAAAATTGTTTTTTGCCTTTTTTTTTCCTTTCTTAAGCTACGGTCTCACTATATAGTTTAGGCTGACCTTGAATTCCTGGTGATAGTAATGCCTCAGCCTTTGGAGCTCTAGCGTACCCAGATAAGATAATCCTTTTTTGAGAAGACATAATAAAATGTCAAAATGGCTCTGTAACCACAGATAGGTTAATTCCCATTTGCTTTAGATTCCCTTTTCTGTAAAATGGCAGTAGTACCAGTCTATTAACTTTATAGGGCTAGAGTGAAAGAAAAAAACTCAAAAAATGATGCTTGTAGCATGCATACTGAATACTCAAACAATGCAAGCAGCTTTACTTATCTGACCCTATTAGAAACCAGCATTTCAAACTGCTGTTTATTTGGATAACTCAGTGTGCTACATCAGAAGATTCAGTAACTAGAACAGTCACCGTGATAAGGGATGTTCTACAGCTTTTGAGTTGCTCTATCTTTTCAGTAAGTCTGCTGTGGAATGCTTAGCCTTTCTGGTCAAATGTGACATAAAGTGAGGTCACTAACTTTCAGGCTTCTTTCTAGTAGCTCAGTCAGATTGAGGGGAACTTTTCTAATACAGCCATTTCCATTCTTTGGCATGACTAGGGAGACTGTACATAGTGCTTAAACTTTTGTCATCCTCAAAAAGCATTATAATACATGGTAAGGAACACAAGCATCAGGTGCCTGTTGTAACCCTGACTGTTACTTAGTAGCTGTGTGACCTTTAACAGGTTAATTTTTGCCTCAGTTTCCTCATTTGTAAAATCTGGGTAATTGCCATCTCAGGGGTACTGAAGTGTAACAATTGTGTAAGGCTGAAGTGTAATAAGCACCAAAAAATGATATGGCTATTACTTAAAAAGTACTTTAAAGTTTGACCAGTATTAACACAACTGTATTAAAATATTGCCTGATCCCAGAAAAGAAAAAAAAAACTTTTCATTTTTTAGTTATTTGTATTGGTACCAGACACAAAGTATTACAGATGCAAGGGAGGAGGTATAAAAGGATCACATCTTCATGCCATTGCCTGAAGACCTGACCTTGGGCCAGAAAAGAAAATCAAGATGATGATATGATAGCTTTTAAAAGAATATCAAAATAATCTGAAGACTAAGTTCCCTGTAATATTCACTGACCCATCTTGTTCCCATCTTTTGTTTATGTTATTTCTAGATTTTCAAACATACAGTCTCTTCTCACATAGCTTTTTAAAACCAGTAACATTAATGATTAATCTAGCCATTACCCAGAAAAAGAACAAATTTTGTTTATTATGGCTGGGAGTGTGCTCAGTGGTAGAGTGTGCTTGGCATGTTCGGGGCCCCGGGTTCAAGTCCCTAGCACCATGGGAGAAAACAGTGATCACCTCAATAATTTATACCAATTCCTCATAAACTGAAAGCGAACAAACATTAAACTTAGCTATGACAGGATAAACTGGTCTTTTAGTTTGAAGAATTTTAGAGCATGTCAAGTAACTATAAAATTTAAACTTTTATGACCATGTTTGGACCATTTTACACTTAACACGATGGAAATGTTCTTACTCATTTTTTTCCCCAAAGGAAAAACTAAATCATCACTATGTTGCACACGAGAGTAGAAATACTTACTGAAGTTCCTAAACAATTCAAGTAACAAGACACAATTTTACTTCCAAAATCTGAAGTCAGCCACATGATTCTGTAGTACTGTTATCTCAGGCTTTCCCTAAAAAGTCATTATTCAGATAATGATCGATCCCTGGCCACATTCTTTAAAACGCCTCAGCCCCACAACTTCCTGAGATTTGTAAAGAAACTGCAGTCTGTGATCACACTCCAAATAGTTCTGGCAGTTTTGTAATCATAAGGTAAAACGGTGACTGATTTATGTGTCAATCAGTTGTAGTCTGCTGATCTGATTAGAAGCCTTGATAAATGCTTGGTGGCGATTGCAAATAACTGCCAAGCATATGGGGATGATGCAGTAGCCCACTGTTTTGGGATCAGCTCTTGTACAAGAATAAAGAAACAAAAACATCTGTAAATAAGGTATTAGAAAAATGATCGTCCACAACCAAAAAGGCAAAGAGAGTAATCGAACTTTCAAGGAGTGTGTCCATGTGGTTCCTTCACTAGGCTCCTCCGGGTGCTGCTGGATGTGTTCCAAAGCCAGCCTATTGTAAGTCTCATTGATTTCAAAAACATAGTAGAATGCTGCTGCACTTGCTAATAGATACAAGCCCACTCCAATCCATCCCATCCGCTGACGGAAGTTCATCATTCTCCATGCTCTGGGCCTTCAATAAAAAGACAATACAGTTAGGGTTTAGTAATGTTGTCATGGCAACGCTTCCAACCTACTTGGTTTAGCCGGGAGTGGTGGCTTACACTTGTAATTCCAGTATTGTAGAAGCTGAGGCAGGAGGAACCTGGGAGTTTGAGGCAAACCTGGGCTACATAATGTGTTCAAAGCCAGCCTGAGCTACACAGTGAGATCCTGTCTTCAAAACAAAACGAAACAAGCTCAAATGTACTTGGTTTAGTTCTAAGAGTTCTAAAATACCCACTAACACATTCAAGATTTAAAATAGTTACATTTACCTTAAATGCCAACAACTTACAGGTGGTTGCTTTATATCTAATAGTTATGAGCAAGTACAAAATGCTGGTTGCAGTATATTGACTTCTGCTTTTCATATGAATCCCACAAAATGAGTCATTACAGTATAATGTACCTTGTGATTAAACAAGTCCAGTACATCTTCCCTTCAGAAACCGAAAGTACCCTACAGGTCATTTCATTTACACAGCTTTATGCCTTAATAGTATTGCTAAAGGACGTGAACATTGGGTTCTTCAGTTAAACCAATGGCAGAGGCCCCAAGTTAAGACAGTAACTCTTGAACACTTACAGCGGTCCCGAAAATCTTCCTGTTCCCACGGCAAGCGTTAAAGAGTCACTCACTTCTGAGTAATCGGGTGCTTTTGGCATTGCAAAGCAAGCCACCATAAGGAAATCTCCTGGGTTACCCGGCTCGGAGAGACATGAGCACCGCCAGCCTGGAACACCAACTAACTGTGATTAAGTACAGCGTGACTAGAGATAGTCACGCGGCCCGGCGCAGCGGAGCCGGCTGGTTCACCCAGCCGGTCAGCAGGTTGTGGGGCCTCCTGGGCAGTAGGCCCCGCCCCCTACCGCGCCGCAGCGCCCGCCTGCCTGTCGCGCCAGAGCTGTGCAGGTGGCGCCAGGCCTTGGCCTCGATGTCCTGCAGCAAAACCAGCCCAGCACCTCGCGGGGACCGCCTGACGACACTGACTGCAAAACTGAGTAGGTCCCGGGTCTCACCTTCCTGTCCGAGTGGCCCGCCCGCCCGCCGTCCCGGATGCCGCTGCAGCGGGGGCTTCCGGCTCGGGCAGGAAGCGCACGCGCACGGTTCCCGGCCCGCCTCCTAGTGACGTCAGGGAGGCGCCACCGCCCCGCGTGCGCCTGGGAATGCGCGGATTGTGACAAACGGAACGAACCGATCACGTTGGCTGTGGCTGGGCATTCCCAGGATTCGTGCCTTGCTCCCAGTGCTTCGCTTGCGTCTCTGACCGTCGGTCACTTCTGGCGTTGGAGAACACGGCAGAGACTGGGCGGCCCACCGCAGGAGCGTGCAACGAGCCGGCGGCGCCTGCCCTCCCGCGCGGGCTCTGTCGCTGGTAGCGGTGAAGGGGGCGAGCGGCGCCGGAGCCGGGGAGAATGCTGCTTACGCCTTGACTCTCAGCGGACAGGATGTGGACCTTTAGCGGGCCTGAGTGCTCAGTCCTCGGCACGTTTACAAGCCCCGTGTTTACAAGCCCCACGTTTACAAGCCCCGTGTTTACAAGCCCCGCAGGATTACTATGAAGTGCTGGGGGCATCTGCGTACCCGACAAATTCCATCTTAAATCTTCTGGGCACCCCGCCGCTGCAGCTCTTGGAAGACTGGTGCGGGTGAATGGACATGAACCCTCGGACAGCGTTCTTGATTACCGGCATCCCCAGTCCTGCAGGCTGGTCTGGCCCCCTTGGGGGAGTCAGGCTGCTTGAAAAGATGTTCTGGAGGGAAGAGAACAATAACTTAGCTTTAAAAGGGCTTACTGAGAACACTAGTCACGCTCTGGGCTTCAGATACCTGCACCAGGGGGTTTCTCGAGAGTGGTCTTCAAGCCTCCCTGGCCCCTAAAATGAATTTTTAAGCAGAGAAAGTGAGTTTTTAGACGAAGAGGGCATGACAGTAGGTGAGTTGTCATTTCTTGGGTATGGGAATGACACTAATGACCTAGACCAGGGCATGATCCCTGAAATGCAGGCCCCATTGTTGACACAGGCATTAGATAAAGCCCTTCAGCCCACCCTGCAATACCTGAAGTACAAAAAGCTTAGCGCATTCACAGGCAGAGATCCTCCAGAACCAGTTGAAGAATTTCGACCTTGAATGTTCCGTACCACTTTGATGATGAAGACATGGAAAGTGTTAGATGCTGAGAAAAGAAAGCAATTGAGAGCCTTGAAGGCCCAGCGTTTTATATTACTTACATTCTCAAGACAAGTAATACTCTTTAATTACAGTCCCCAAATGCCTGAAGACCCCAGTATCTGGGGTTGATAATCCTAGAGAGTTGCAGGTGAAATATCTATCCATTTATCAGAAAAAGGAGGAAAAGTTGTCTGCTTACATACTAAGGCTGAAACCTTTATTATGGAAACTGGTACAGAGAGGCTCGCAGTTGAAAAAGGTGTGAACCACACCCGCCTAGATCAAGTCATCATTGCTGGGACGGAAACAGCAGTTGGAAAACAGCTTAATCTGCCAGAGGGTGGCCCAGGCCCTGGTTTATTTCAGTTACTGCCACTAATGAAAATAAAGGAGGCAGCTGAGGAGGAGAAGGCCCCACTCACCTGAATCTTGGGAAACCAGCGAAGAATGCTGTGATAGCAGAGCGTGAAGGTTGGTCAGTTCAGTAATAGATGTTACCCAGTCCCTACCTTACACTGCCATGTAACTCATTGTGCTGCTTTGTCTCTGTCATTTTTGAGCTTATTGAATGACTTCCAAATGTGTCATTGACTAGAAGGGGCATGGTTCTATACTAATGTTTATTTAAGTTCTCCTTAGTGAATTTTTGGTCGCACATACTTGCACAAAAGTCTGTCACTGCATATGTGCAGTATCCTGAGAGGACAGGCAAGGCTCAGGCACATATGTTGCCCAAACCTGGAAATGTCAGCTTGTTTAGTAGCAGGTGCCCGTCACTGTCACATGTGATGTGTATCATCAGTAGTTTTCAGCTTTGTATTGCTGTTCATTTAAGATAAAGATAAAAAAGATTAAAAAGATAAAGATCATTTGTTGTAGTTAGCATACTGTTGTTTTCTGTGTAAATCAGAATTACTGATTCTGTGCAATTCTGTGCTGGGCCAGAATTCAATTCTCTAACTGCAAAGCTTGTCTTCTTTCCATTGTCAAGAAAGGAAAGCAGTCCTCGGAGTACTCTCCAGGCAGATTGAGTGCTGAGGTCCGTAAGTCTGCAATGGCCATCTTTAGATTTCTGATGTTACCAAAGCATCTTTTTTATGGTTTTTAAATTATAGGTGTGAAGCCAGCCATGGTGGCACGCCTGTAATCCTAGCACTTGGGAGCCTGAGGTAGGAGGAGTGTTGCAAGTTCGAGACCAGTCTGGGCTACAAAATGAGTTCAAGGCCAGCCTGAACTACATAGCAAGAGCCTGTCTCAAAAAGAAAAAAAAAATGTGAATATATAAAATAAAAGAATACTAATCTTTTTAAATTTGGGTTTCAAAAGAGATTTTGTTTGAACTGTTTCTAAAGTGTGAATCTTAAAGAATAAAAAATCACTAAAGTACACAGACTCAATTCTTTGTACTCATTCCTCTTGGTGCCCAGGGGAAACCAAATCCTTTTCCAAGTGAGATTGCCTGAGAGAGCTACTAGATCATACATAAAGTAGGACAAATAGTAGGTCCAGACACACCAGTGGATTGAATTTGGAGAGGCTGGGCTAAAAGTTTAACTATACACTTTCTCATTTAATTCTTCTGAAATTCCTGAAGGAAACTCGGTTTTATGTTTATAGAAACAGACACAGAGAGTTTAAGAAAAACTCGTACAAGTTGAAACTACGCAGTAAGTGGCTGGACCAGAATTGGATAGAACCCAATTGTGACCTACTGCAAAGCCTGTTTTCTTTGCACTGCTAAGCAAGGGAAGCAGTCCTCTGATTGTCTCCCGAACAGCCCCACAAGGGGAGCAAGCAGGGCAGGTGCCAGCCACGTTTCACAAGTGTGTGTCTTACGCTCTCGTTATTCTGAAACACAGATTTAAATTTCTGTAAGTCTCCACTACGCAACGCTAAGTGCCAGAGAGCACATGGACTCTAAACCGAAATGTGTAATTCTGTTATTTATATATGCATGGTGATTTAGAGTGTATCAGGGACTGCCACAGAGGTCACTTGTTTGCCACTTTAGTCAAGGAAAACAGCTGCTAAACACTGTGATAGTGTTACATACATAAATGCTAATAAATACTGCAGCTCTCCATCGTCTGGGGCACCAAGCAGGGGACTTAAGAAGGGATAATTGAATTTACAGTATAATCTCAGCCCTGGAGGTTTTTAAGGGGCCATAATAATAGCTGATGTTGAACACCTGCCCTTAGCCAGGCACTGAGTGCCATTGAGCACATTGGGCTTGCAAGTAGCTACATCCTTTTCTCCATTTTACAGATAAGATTGAAGCACAGAGAGATAACTTGTCCAGAGTTTCAGTAAGTGACAGGGCCAGGGTATACTCCTCTATTAATCTATTCTTGGTCTTAGTCTATGCTCCCTTTGTTAAATCCTTGAAGAAACCTGTCATAAAACATACTGTGTCCCACATTGTTACAACAGAGAACCCTGCTTAGACATAACAGCACATGCTTGTAATCCAAGCACCGAGGAGGCTGAGGCAGGAGGATTGTTGCAAGCCCAGCCTGGGCTACAAAGTGAACTCAAGCCTAGACTAAACTACATAGTGAGACCCTGTCTCAACAAGATGGAAAAAAAAAAGCCTGAGGTTTAGAAAGATTCATTATGAGCAGCAAAAGCACAAACTCTGGTTCCAAAGAGCTTTTCTTAAAGTACTCTCACATGCCTCTGGTAAATACTACATAATAGCAAAAGACAAATGGGCATGGGTGGTGCTGGGGAACAAACCCAGGCAATGCCTTGCACATGGTAAGCAAGTACTCTACTATTCTACTACAACCCTTGCCCTTAAAACATTTTTTTTTCCAGGTACAGGGGATTAAATCCAGGGCCTTCACACTGAACTACAACCCATCCCCTTTTAAAATTTTGGAACAGAATCTCCCTAAGTTGCCTAGGCAAAATTCAGACTTCCCTCAGCTTCCTAAAGTGCTGAGATTACAGGCATGCACTACCACACCAGCTTAAAAAAATTGTTTATGGCAGTTATGTTTATAAAATCATGTAAAATAATAAAGTTATATATTCTTATATAGTATATTTACTATTTAAATGACAGAGCACTAAAACACTACTGACATAATGGAATTTAAATGATAGTTTCCTTTTGTTTCATACATGTGCTTTTATTTTAGTGGAAAATACATAGGGCTGGGGATTTAGCTCAGCAGCATAAGTGCCTGCCTGGCAAGTGTGAATCATGAGTTCAATCCCTGGTACAAATATATATATATATGTCAGATTGCTGGCTAGCACAGTGGTGCATATCTGTAATCCCAGAATTCCTGGAGGCTGAAGCAGGAGGATTGTAAATGTAAGCCCAGCCTAGGCAATTCGATGATTTGGCAAGACTGTGTAATAAAGAAATAAAAAATAAAGGCTGGGGATGTAGCTCAGTGGGAAGACCAGGGCCTTGTTGAAAGCCTGGTAACACACACACACACACACACACACCACGTTGCTCAAGGAAACAAAACAAAGATGTCACAATTACAGCCAGCCTGGAAGAGCTCCCAGTGATCCAGTGGAAGCTATAAGAATTTGAGCTACAGTATAAATAACATAGCGTTAAGTTACAACCCAAAGCATAAAATACCCATGATTTTATGCTAATTTGAATAAAGATTGAATGCATAAGGGCAGGAGATGAGGCAAACCTTCCTTCTAGAATTTCAAATAACTTATGTGGCTACTCTAAATTTTGGGCAGCGTAGTTTATTTGGCTTTTCGGCCTTACATGTGAACTCAACTCAGTGACTTCCTTTCAATAAATAGAGTATGGAAGGGGACGACCAGAAACTTTTCACTGCAAATCCTACCACCACTGGGCAATCCTGGTTCACATCAGAGATGTTGTGTTGCTTCAGCAGGCATCTCTGATATACTGTGAACACAGGGCCTTTCACCACTATGGTTTTCTTCCAGAACCCACAAGCCTAGGCTAATCATAAGAAAAACACCAGACAAACCCAATTTGAGGGATAATAAACAAAATACCTGGCCAGTACTCCTCAAAACTACCAAGATCATTTGTAAAAGATGGAAAGAAAAGGACTGCCCCAGACCAGAGGAGACTATGAGGACACATGTCATGTCATATCCTGGAAGTCATCTTGGAACAGGTCAGGACTCCTGTGGAAAAGTGAAATTCAAATAGAGACAGGAGTTTAAGGAACAGGACTGTATCAGTGTATCAGCTTGGAGTTGACAAATCTCCCTTGGTTATCTAAGGTGTTCAGAACAGCAAAGGGAAGCAAGTGAGTGCACAGGAACACGCTGTAACTTCTGTAAGTCTGCAACTATTCTAGTGGGGCGAGAATGTAGCTCAGCACTAGAGCACATGCTGAGCATGTATGGGACTCTGAGTCCAACCTCCCCATACTTCTTCCAAACTTGTAAATTCACATCACAATACATATCTGGATACACACCCGAGTTTATAATGCAATAACATGATCTGGTTGCCAACCAGTGAAATGGCAAGAAGACAAATCCCTGGAGCTCCCTCCCTTCCTAACGATTATTCACATGAACACCACAGGGTGGCGCTAGCACTCAGGGTGGCGGGCCAAACACGGAGCCATGGATTTCCTACGTAAATGGTAGCACAGTAGCCTCCCCTCAAGACTGGAAAATGCCTCAAGATTTTATGTGGAAAAATATTTCAGTACTCAGTCTGTCATAGTAACGTCCTCTCTAGGTCCGTGATTAGTTCACCCATTTTACAGATCCGTGGGGCTCAGGAGAAGCTCATCTGGCCCCAGCCCTGATAGACTGAGACAGTGATAAATACTGATGAGTGTGGTCCCCTTTACCCCTTTCCCTTGCTTTTGCTATAGGCAAATAATGCAAAACACGAGCAACTATTTTTTCTTTGCAATACTGAGGGTCAAACCTCAGGTCTGCTATACTCTAGGCAAGTGCTCTACCACTGAGCCACATCCCTTTTATGAAGTTTATTTCGAAACAGTCTTGCTTAGCTGCCCAGCCCGGTCTCCAACTTGTAATCCTTCTGCCTTGCCTCCCAGGTAACGGGCAGCAGTTCGAACTTTTATTTAGTTAGTAGCGCTGGAGATCAGCTGCGTGGCGCATGCATTCTGGGCACGTGCTCTTGCACATAGCCACACTCCCAGCCCAGGCAGTATTTCATTTTGCTTTGTTTTGTTTTGTTTTCAGAGGTCATGGCACTGAGCTTTTTTTATTCAGTGCTTTTTATTTTTTTATTTTGAGACAGGGTCTTGCTATGTCACTAAGTTGCCCAGGGTGCATTCAGTATTGCCATCCTCCTGCCTCAGCCTCCCAGAGTGCTGAAATTGCATACATGGGCCACCATGGCAGATCCAAGCAGCTACTTTTAAATATAAATATGAATATAGACTCTGATGCCAGGGGGCCTCAGTTCAGATTCCAGCTGCACCATTTCCTGTGACTCTGAGCCAGCTCATTAATCCGTTCTGGGCCTCAGTGTCCTCAGGTAAGAGTAAAGATCATAGGGGCATTTCTGCTTCGGGTCACTGTGAGGACCCGGTAAAGTGCACAGCAAATGGTATCACCTGCACTCAGTATACAACAGATAGCGACCACCTTTGGCATTGTCGTGTAATAAACCAGCCCAAAGCACAGAGACTGAAAACAATGGTCCCCACTCTCCCTGGATGAAGAGGCTGGGAGCGGCTCCTCTGGATGGATCCTGCTGTCTCCCAGACTGCAGCAGAGCAGGCAGCCAGGGGCCTCTCCGCCCTCCGAGGGGCTGCCTCATCACCGGACTGACTTCCCTGGAAACAAGCGGTTGAAGAGAGGGAGAGAATATCAAAGCCCCCAGCCTTTGTATAGTCTTATCTCAAAAGTGACATCCCATTACTGTGTCACATCCTATTCTTTAGAAGCAAACCAGTAAATCCCGCCAGCACTCGGGAGATTACACATGGGTGTGATTCCAGAGTTTAGAATCCCGGGTGGCCTCTTTTTGAATGTCTGTGACCTCTGGGGTTTTTTTGTTTGTTTGTTTGTTTTTGGTTTTTACATACACAGACCACAAGCTTATGCTTTTGTTACTTCCACTTTATATTTTACCTGTAAGTGATGAAATTCTCCTATTAGAACCAGGTTAAGGGGAAAAAACTTTTATATTCTTTGTCACTAATTCTTTCATAGGTAGGAGTCATAAACAGGGTTGTTTTCTGCTGGTTCTAAAGACTCCTACAGGCTGACTTAGGTTTTATGACCAACATATGTTCACCTTCTTGGGATACAGGCACAATTATCTTCTAAATTTCGCTCTACTCCAAGTGGTAAATCACTAGCTGTGTCTCAGTTTCTCTCATTCCCTGGGATCTCACCCTCCTTCCTTTTGAGTCTGAGGTCTTTTTGAGGGGAAGAGGGGGACTGAGGCTCAAACCCAGGGTCAAACATGCTAAGCAAGCATCCTATCATTACACTGCCTTCTAGTCCTTTAATTTTTGTGGGGAGAGGATAGGGACTTGCTAAATTGCTACAGAACTTGCAATCCTCCTGCCTCAGCATCCTAAGTAGCTAGGGTAATATTTTTTATAATGGCGAAAAAATTGGAAACTATGTAAATGCCCAATGATAGGTGGTACATTAGGTAGATGATACAACATCAAAAGGCAACAAATTCTAGAGCCATTTAAAATGTTATGTGAGGGTGAAGCACATGTAGTTGCTGTTTTTGTAGCTAGTTGAATTTTGGTAATTTCAGATGATGCAACCTCATACAAAAGCCTTTTTGATATTTGAGTAAATTTACAACTTATTGTTGGTCGAAGAAAGCAGAACGTAATCGTATTACAGAATAATCTCATATTTGTATTGGAAAATACACCTAAACATATTTGTAAAGTAAAAAAGTCTGGAAGAACAGACCCCAAGATGTTAACAGTAGTTATCCTTGGGTGACAGAATTCTATCCTTTTAAAAAATTATTGCTGGGCATGGTAGTGCATGCCTATAATCTCAGCACTTGGGAGGCTGAGGCAGGAGGATCGTCGAGAATTCAACACCAGCCTGGGCTACAAAGTGAGTTCAAGACCAGCCCAAACTGCATAGCAAGACCTTGTCTCAAAAAGACAAAAATAAATCAATATTATGTTTCTGCATTTCTCCAGTGAATACTTCCTGTTTGTGTAATGTTTCCAGAATCCCAAGTAAATAAAACAAATCATGAGATAAGTTACAAGAGGCCAGCTCCATTCTCTCGTTTGTATTAGTAGTTGTGCTTTGTTCGGCAGCACACAGAGTAACATAGTAGTAATTAATCACATATTATGAAATGCTGGAGTTAACTAGTTTCTCCCCAGGGACTGGCTGGACCCTTCTCAGCCAGCTGGCAAGGATTCAGCCTAGACCAGAACAATGGCCCGGCCTGGGACACTTGAAATACTGTGGCCTTTTCTCTGAGTCACACACACACACACACACACACACACACACACGGGTGAGCTTCCTTGCAACCAGGGCAACCAAAGGAACGTGCACATCTTGCAGGAGGAAGTCTGGTAGACACTCACCTTGCTGCTCAGCCCCGGTCCCCGTCTTGCGGGAACAACCCTGCAGCTCAGTCACAGGGCCTGCATGAATTAGACAGCCAGGCTCGAGTCCACGGTGGGCCCGTTGCTTCCTAGCTGCCTGCTGCAGTCAGAGATGGGCACGTGGCCTGCCAAACGGTGACCTGTGTGGATCTCCACAGCTCCCTAGCCCGCACAGGATGTATCCCAGGCTTTTTTTTTTTTTTTTTTTTTGTCTTCGTTTTGTGTATATTTTCATTTTCTACCTTTTCCTACATTGTCATTATTCTCTCCAAACAGATCCGTTCCGAGGGTAGGACAGCTGGAGAAGCTGTCCCCAAACTGCTGCTTGAGCAGAAGCCATGGTGTGACTTCTCCTTTAGGTGCCATCTGTGGGTTGGGTGGCCATGCTCCCAGGGGTCTTTTTTTCTGTTATTCTCCCCCTGCCGGACCCCCATTTGTTTGTTTGTTTGTTTGTTTTGTGTTTTCAGACACAGGCTGGCCTTGAATTCACCATATAGCCCAGGCTGACCTTGACTTTGTAGGGATCCTTCTGCCTCAGCTTCCCGAGTGCTGGGATTACAGGTGTGTACCACCATGCCTGGCCTCTCCCTCTTTCCTGTGGGAAGCTTTTCTCAAAGGAGTAGGAAGAAATGTGTAGTGCATCTCAGCTGCGGGATTCTGCTGAGTTTCCAGAGGGCCATGAGGAGTAGATGGGAAAGCACAGGGAAGATTCACAGGTGTGTTGTTTAAGGCTCAGTTTATTGGATTATGAATGAATCGGATTTATGAACATTCACCCGGAATGGAACTTATTCATAAGTCAGGACTTGCTGTATGTTCAACATAGTGTTTCACCAAGTAAATCATTATGATCATGACTCTGTCTCTCTCTCTCTATCTATATATATACATATATATAATTTAAAACTTGATTGCTTCTTCCATTTGCTTGTTTTCAAAATGTTCACATACTAAGGACAAGTAGGTGGGCCACTGGATATCACATTTCTTACCCAGAAGCAATGGGTAAAATTAGGATCTCTATTACATGGTGTTTGTATGTTTGTTTGTTTGTTTGTTTACTTATTTGTTTGTTTGGGACAGGGTCTCACCATGTAGTTCAGGCTGGTCTTGAATTTACTATGTACTCCAGGCTGGCCTCAAACTCACGGCGATAGTCCTGCCTCAGCCTCCTGAGTGCGGGGATTCCAGTTGTGCACCACTATGGCTGGCTTATAGTACAGTATTTTAAAAACCTATTCCAGCATTATGGCATTTTGCACCTACATATTTCTGCATGTACACTTTAAAGATAGACTTTTCCTTGTAGTGTCAATGTCATACCTGAAAAATTTGTTAATAATGACTTGCTATCACTTGATAGTTCATGTTTAAAAAATATCTTCTGACAGTTGATTTATGGGAGCTAGGATCTGACAAGAGCCAGGCGTGACACTCGGCTCTGAAGCCTCTGCAGTGACCTAATTAAAGCTGCCCGCTTCCTTTCTCCAAGCCATTGGCTTGCTCAATCTCCATTTTTAAAAAGACACGTAAGCCACCTACTTCTGTTCTTTGTTGGGTTCCAAGACAGTTTGAGGCAGTCCTGTGGAGTACATGACTCTTTTCCAGGAAGACTTGTGAGTATGATTTGGAGCTAATGGAATCAGCCTAGCTGTTGCTCAGATGTCAGGCTCCAGCCCTGGGCAGCACGGAAGACCCTGGATTCTGAAATGCAGACTTTTACAAGAGGCACCTCTCTTCCCCAGAAGGGTTTTAAACAATCAGGTCCTGGCAAAGTTAACTTTGGAGTAAGTACGGTCTAGGAGAAGACAGAGATCCCAAATACCCAGTTCAGCTTGGCATGGTGATGCAGACAAACCTGTAATCTCAGCACTCCGGGAGACTGAGGCAGGAAGATTGCAAGTTCAAGTCCCACCTGGGGAACTAAGAGATCCTATCTTAAAATAAAGGTGGGGGGGACTAGCGAGGTAGCTTAGTGAAAGGCCCTGGGTTCATTCCAGTGCTACAAAACAAAAACAAAACGAAGTAAAACAAGAGGCTGTGGCACCCAGGGAACTCCCTGACTGCATTTCCAGTTCTCACACAAGCTGCTTTTGTAAAAAACAAAAAATAAACAGTTAAGAATAGTTGCTGTGAATTATCATTTGATGACATTACCAAAATGTGAGTGAGAAATCAAAACAGTGTTCATTTCTGATGGTGCCTCCTTCTGATATTTGAGGATTTGTCTACTGTGTGCATTTCTTAAGTCTGCCATACAGGGAGCTACAAACTAGAGAGTTTAAAGCCACAGAAATTTAGCTGGACACAGTTGTACACAATGGCAGTCCTTGCTACTTAGGAGGCAGAGGCAGGAGGCTTTCTGGAATCCAGGGGCTCGAGGTCACCTGGGCAACATAGAAGGTGCCAATATAAATACAACAGAAATTAGCCAGAAGTAAACATGTCAGCAGGGTCATGTTCTCCCCAAGGGCTCTAGGGCAGAATCTGGTCCAGGCCTCCTCCCAGTTGCTGGTGGCCTCCAGCAGCCCGTGGCATTCCTTGGCTTGTAGACATGTCCCCCAGTCTCTGTTTCTGTCATCACAGGGCCTTCTCCTGGTGTGTCTCTCTGTGCCTCCAGACACCAGTCATTGCTTTGGGGGCTGCTCCAATCCACTGTGGACTCATTTTTACTAATTAACTACATGTGCAAAGGCCCTACTTCCAAATAAGGCCACATTCTGAGGCTCTGAGTAGATACAAACTCCTGGAGGACACTAACCAGGACACCAGCCCATCAGTCTTGATGTAGCAGGATATGGGGCCCATCGACAGAAAATGAAAGCGTCCAAAACGTACTTTCTTTGTCTGCCTGTCAAACGGGCATCCAGGTGTGTGACCTGGGTTTGGGCACTGGGGTACCCTCACATAGGACTTTATTAGAGTGGCAGAGGAGGAGCTGGAGGGTCTAAGCTGGTCACCCATAGCTGTAACTGTTAATCTTGAGGTTAAGAAACCACTAGCAGATAGGACACCCCTGGGTGTGTCTGGGTGGGTCATGGAGGTGTAACCTTGTGTACTATCTATTGTCCCTTGCCCCTTCCTCTTTGGTGCTGTCCCCTTGCTCTGCTTCTTGGCTACCGTGAACTTTGCTCTGTCACACCCATTTTCTATGAGGTTTCTGCTTTGGAAGCAGCCAACCATGGATTGAATCTCCTGAAACCATGAGCCAGATTAAACCACTCTTTTAAGATGTGGGTGATGGGTATTGTATCTTAATGATGGGAAAGCTAACTATTACAGTACTCATTAGCTTTTCTTGTGGTAACAAATATGCCCAGATCTCAGTACCTTTCAACATCAAGCATGCATTTCTCACTTCCAGTTCTTTGGATTAGTTGTGGGTGGCCAGTGGCTCAGCTGGACCCTGCTGGGCTCTGCCAGGCTGGGTTCTAGGCTATAGGTTGGGCTCAGATGATCTCTGCTGCCTGGGGCTTGCTTTCTTCCTGCAAGCTGGCAAAAGAGCGAGAGCGGGAATAGAAACACATGATGCTTATTGGATCCTCTGCTCAGAACTGGCACACAGTCACTTTGCCCTCATTCCATTGCTCAATGGAAGTCACATGGCCACATCTAAAGTCAGCAGGTCAGGACTGTGTGCTCACAGAAAGCCTCAGATCGGTGAGAGGAGACAGAATCTGTACTGGAAAATAATGGAATCTGTCAGACCATGGCTCCAATAGCCAGATGCTGGATGCAGAGGTGTCCTTACTAGGCTATAACTGGGCTGTGGTTCTGGTTTAGGTTCTGTGGGTGTGGTTTTTTGAGACAGGGTCTCACTATTCACTTCAGGCTGGCTTTGAGCTCACTTTGCAAGGCAGGCTGGTCTCAAACTTAAAACAATCCTCCTATTTCAGTGTCCCAAGTGCTGGGATTGGCTTAGGTTCTCATCTGAATTCTGTGAACTGCCAAATAGCCTTTGGTAAATTCCTTTTTAGCTTCAGTTGACAGAGTCATCTTCTGTGGCTTGCAGTTGAGAGTACTGAAGAAGAAATAGGACATTAACTACTCTGTGGCCTTAAAGTAGCCTGGTGGGCACCAGCCTGGAGAGAGAAGGGACTTCTATCAATCACGTGCCTGTCCACGTTGTCTTACCAGCAGCTACCAGCCTGGCTGAGATTCTCCTGGCATCTCAGACCTTGCCCTCTGTGCCTCGCTGGGCAGTGCCTCCTCCACTGGGTCCCCAGTCACTGCCTCCAGCTTGAAAATGTCACATCCCCGAACTAAGCACAGCTGTGACATCTTGTTCTCTGCTCCCCTACCCCTCCAAGGTCCTGGAGTATTTCAAGGATGCAGTCAATGAGACAGAGACAGTTTTGTGGCATTGTTGGGTATGGTCTCTCCTGGTGGTGCCCGGAAAGAACCTGATCCCACCTGTGTGCAGGTGACTGAGGGAGCCCTTCACCCCATCCCACCAAGGGCTGGGCACAGCCCCGAGTGCTCCTTTGTGTCCCATGTCACCCCTTCTCTTTCCTCCCTAGTAAACCATGATGGCCCACTCTTGAAGGGCACTAAGTCACTATCTACTGAAAACTGGTTCCCCATGGGCGGAAAGAGCTCTGTCTTCAAATGCTCCTGGAGAAAGAAGGCAAATATCCGCACCCGTGTGCCGGGGGTGAGAGCAGTGAGGGCGCGTGTGTTGGAGGAGGAGACTCCTTCCTACACTGCGCTGAAAGCACTAAGGCAGGGAAGAAATCAAAACCATTCAGTATATGTGTTTAAGGGCTGGTTCTGGGAGCACATTTGTTCAGCATGTGTGGGGCCCAAGGCCCAATCCTCAGCACTAGAAAAAAATCTGTATTAAAAATTCATATTCTGTCTCACCTTTTAGACTAAAATAAATTTTAAAACATAGCTGGGAGCCAGTGTGGTGGTTTATGCCTCTAATCTCAGCACTTCTGGAGACCGAGGCAGAAGGATCACAAGTTCAAGCCCATCCTGGGCAAAGCAGTGACTTAGCAAGGCACTGTTTCCAAATTGAAAATTAAAAAAGGTCAAGGGATGTAGTTCAGTGCAAAGGTCCTGAATTCATTCCCTAAACCAAAAAGAGTTTATATATCTCTATATCATCTATATCTATGTCATACACTTCAAGTTAATAAAATTAAATCAGCCTCAGATTATATGAATCACTGGTGTATGCTATAATGGAGAAAGATATATTTTCAACTTGGTATCTCTCACTCTCAGTGGATTATAATCTGAGTCATGGACATTATCACCACTGATTTCTCAGGGTTTTGCATAAACCCCTTTCTAACCAACCACCCACTGGTTACTTGAACAAGCCTACCTATTCACTCAGGCACCTCCAAGTCCCATACTGAGTAGCCTCTAAGGAGACCTGGTCACTGAAGCACTTCCTGCCAAAAACACTGTGGCAAGCTGGATGCGATGGGGTGGGAGCTGCAACATTTGTCACCTCTGACGACCACACCACTCTCTTCTCATGGTCGCTTTCTGTTTTTGAATTGTGGAGAAATGCATGCCTTTAATGCTACTCCACACTGACTTCACCTGCCATGATCCTGACCTTGCCACAAAGGGAAGAGCAGGTTTTGTTTTGTTTTTTGTTTTTTTATCGGTACTGGGGATCGAACTCACGACCAAGAGCAGGTTTTAAATCACGCAGGCTTACTGGATTCTGGGATGATCATCCAGATGATCCAGAACAATGGGGCTGGGGATTTAGTTTAGTGGCCTGCGCGGCAAGAATGAGGCCATGAGTTCGATCCCCTGTACTAAAAAACAAAAATCCAGATGATCCAGAATGAAGGCACAACCGTTAAGATTTTCTGGTGGAGCCCTAGACCCCCAGAAATGTGTCTGCAGACCCCAGTGTGAAAGGCACCACCCTGAACCACGTGGTGGTGGTGGGGTTAAGATGCGGAGAGACTGTTCTGAGGCCCCCTGGAGGTGTCTGCTGCTGACTCGCAGAGCCAGCCTGGGAAGAACAACCCCAAGGAAGCCACTGAGCTTCCAGGAGCAAGCCTGCAAGGAGCGGCCGGCACCGAGCAGCCAGCCGGGCGCAATCCTGCCGCAGCGCGGCACGCCTACTTGCCTTTTCCTGGTCTGCCCAGAAATGTGAGCTGCAAACACTCCCAAAAAGGCTAAAATAAGACCCCACTGAAAATAAAAAGAAGCAGGACAAAGCGAAACAGCTAATAATGGAAAGTAGGAAGTAGTTGCCAAACTTTCCACTCTGCCATACTTTTTGCATTTTAACATAAGCATATATAATTTATTTTATGATCCATTTTATCAAACTCTCCAAGATAAATACTGCAGCCATGTGAATGGCAACCACACACTCTAGATTTTCTAGGCCAGTACTGAAAGCCTGGTCTCTTGGTGAAGTGTTAAATCCATTAAAGAAAGTCAAATTCATAGAAAATTTGGAAATTGTTAAGTGGGTGGGCTCGGACCCAATTCCTGTCACTCATAGACACTGTTAACATTTAGCAGTATTTCTCTGCCCCCCAGAGGTCTCAAGTTCCTTTTCTTGAATGTAGTTGTGATCATGCTGTCAGTGCGATTCAGTACTTCTTATGTTTCTTCTTTGAGCAATATAATGACATAAGCACTTCCCCTATGGTTCAGTACAGTCCAGCTGAGTAATGGCATTTGAAAATATTAAATCAGTATTAATCAATATTAAATCATTAGTTGAAAAAAAAACCAACAGAAATATTCATTTAAAAATACCCATAGTGGAGCTTGGGATATAGCTCAGTGGCACAAGCACCTGCCTGGGAAGTGCAAGGTCCTGAGTTCGATTTCTGATACCAAATACGAAATGAAAAAACAAACAAAAAATAACCACAGAGTAGCACCCGCCTGTAATCCCAGCATTTGGGAGGCTGAGGCAGGAGAATTGCCATGAGTTCAAGGCTAGCCTGAGCTACATAGGGAGTTCAAGGCCAGTCTGTACTACATAGTGAGACCCTGTCTAAAATAAATGAACAAAACAAAGTAAAATTAAATTAACTGTAGACTTAAGTCAGGCATAGTATAAACACACTTAGGATAGCTAAGATGATTGTGCTACGAATTCTGTAAGTTTGTAGAACAAAGCAGTTAATATTCATAGGGTTGGAACAATTTTGCATGTTGTGTCAGGTGACTTGCGGAACTCTTGAAGATCACTATGTAAAATATCAACCTTAGTTCTGTTCCTACCACCATGTTTTGAAAGCGTATATTGTTATTGTTTTGGGCTCTTTGCTATTGTTATTTATTTGCCTTTTTCTGTTTCTTATTTTTCTAGTAATCTGTTTTGTTTTTCCCTCTAATTCAGAAAGGACAGGTATAAATGTAGAGGCTTATATGTGCCTAGAACTTCTCCTAAACAGTTATGAGAATCGATTATATTATGTGTGACGAAATGATCAGCTACTTTGAAGAAAAACAGACATTATGATAGCCATTGCTGATTCTGTATCATCATGCCGTGAAATCCAGTAATGCTTCTATTCTTTGTTCAGAGTGGTTTTAAGCTGTTTTGTATTGTTTAATTTCAACATACATGAAGGTGTGGACAGCTATTTTGAAGAGAACAAGAGACATTATGGTAGCCATTGTTAATTTTCATATTGTCTGGTTTTGAAGGCCTGTATTGCCTTCATTACTCTGTTCTGATCAGTTTTATACTATTTTGTTTTGTATGAATTCATTGTGTGTGAAGATATAGACAACTATGTAGAAGAAAACAAGAGACCTTATGGCAGCCACTGTAGATCTCCCGTTGTCTTGCTTTGCAATCTGTGTCACTTACATTGCTTTGCTTCTGATATGCTTTGTTTCTTCTGTTTTGTTATGTTTAGTTTTACTCTTTTTTAAAATAAAAAAACGAGGGGCTGGGGGTTTAGCTCAGCGGTGTAAATGCCTGCTTGGCAAACACAAAGTCGTGAGTTCGATCCCCGGCACCAAAAAAATAAAAATAAATAAATAAATAAACAAAAAAAAAAGTCAGGCATAGTAATGCCTAGTTGCATATCAGCATTCAGAAGGCAAGAGAATCACAAATTTGAGGCCAGTCTGAGATACACAGCAAGTTCAAGGCCAATGTGGACTAGATAGCAAGATCTGTCTCATACAAAACAAAACAAAGCACCTACACTCATAGGAAGTTGCAAAAGTAGTAGAGTCCTCTGTATTCTTTTATTTTTTATTTATTTATTTATTTTTGGTCTGTCTTTTTGAGACAGGGTTTCACTATGTAGTACAGGCTGGCTTTGAACTGACTTTGTAGCCCAGGCTGGCCTCGGACTCTTGGCGATCCTCTTGCCTCAGTCTCTCGAGCGCTGGCATTACAGGCATGCGCTACCAGGCCAGGCAGTCCCCTATATTCTTGAACTAGCTTCCCCTTAACATATTATAAAGCAATAGTACAAATTAAACCCATAATGTGATATTGGTACAACCTACAGGGCTGAGATTTCGCCAGATTTTTTTTCATGCGCCGTGTGTGCGTGCGTGCGCTTGCGCAGTGGGGTTGGAGCGAACACAGCAACTGTTAGGTCTACACAGCTGGCAACTACTGGGGAAGATGGCAAATAAGTCAGTCTGACTTGAGGCCTGCACATTTCTCATCCATCCCGAGGGATGAGAGGAACAGGGGAAACAAAAATGAAGAAATGATAGCAGAAAGGTGACATTTAAAGGACTCAGTGAGGATGGTCTCCTTTAGGGCACTGGCCCAAAGCCATCCTAGGCAAGTGTTCATCCGCAGAGCCACGCCCCAGGCCACATGTGGATTGGAGTCACCAGAAGATCTGGGTTGGGTTCCCTAGGAACTGTAGGCTGTTGCACAAGCTTTTAAATTTCTGCTGTTCAATGTCCTTGTCATGAAACAGGAGTGATGCCACAGTGCCCTCCACCAGAGACTGTTTTGACATAGACACAATGCCCACAGAAAGACAGGTGCATGAGACACACACACTGATCTTAACCCCCAAATCTAATGGCCCTCCTAAAATGGGAAAATGAATAGGAATGTGTGAGTCCGGAGTTAGCAGGTTAAGTCAATCAGATCTAGTGCAATTCTGTTTTATTGGAGTTTGAATAGTGAAAATGTGAGACACAGCAGTGTAAACATACAAATAAAGGATTTGGAGTTCAAAGGAGAGAGCCCATGTATGAGACCCTTTTTCAAAATAAAATCTTAAAAAGGGCTGGAGATAGAGCTTTGTGGTACAGTACTTGTCTGACATGTGTGAGACTCTGGGTTCAATGCCAGGTACCTGGAAAAAGGAAGAAAGAGTAGAAGGACAAGGAGGAGGAGAAGAGGGGAAAAAAGAGGCAGAGAAAAAAGAACCAGAGGAAGGAGCCTGAGGAGAGGAAGAAGAGGAAGAACAAGGAGGAGGAGGAGCAGAGAGAGGGAGGAAGAGGAGGAGCTCAAGGAGGGTGTGGCAGTGAGCCCATCCAAGAGTTGAAAGATATGAGCTGGGTGTGGTGACTGACTGATTGACGTACAATTGCCATGTTAACCACATGATGGTGGCATTATGCCTGGCAAGAAAGTGTAACTGTTTCCATCTAAACAATCTTCAAAGTCATCCTATTCAAGGATCGTCATAACACTCAGGTAATTTATGAAAGAGCAATGATACCTAGTTGGGTGTGGTAATGCATGCATGTAATCCCAGCACTCTGAGGCTGAGGCAAGAAGATCATCATGAGTTTGAGGCCAGCCTGGGCTACACAGTGAGTTCATGGCCAGTTTGAACTGCATAGCAAGACCCTATCTCAAAAAGAATTTTTTTTAAAAAAGAGTCGAAAACATATGTATTGCGCTAGGAATGTCCAGACCTCCAGCCAGTGTGTGTTCCAATGTTCCAACTCTTCAGTGAGATTGACAGAAATTAAAGGAAACATTTGTTCAAAGTTCTACCTAATCATGTTGCAAAGCCCTTACTGAAGAAGCTAAAGGAACCAGCCCATTGGGAAAAGAGAGGCATAACTGAGCCATCTTCAATGAATATGAAGTCTGGAGAAAGCTGCTAATAAAATGTTTGGATGTCACCATACAGTCCTTTAGCTGGTCTGACAGAGCTAAGAGTCACACAGCAAGATCAGCCAGGAATTATTGGCCAAAATGATGCCTCAGCTCCGAAAAGTCCTATTTCAGTTACCCGCCTTTTAGCACCAGGACAAGACTTGTTAGGGATTTTCAGGGATAAGCAGTGACTCAGTAAGAGGAAAGACTTCCTGTGCCATCAGTGAGGTGTTGGTGGGCAGGTGCCTGACAGAAACTGAACTTCCACCCCGAGAGACGGTTCTGTGACAGAAAAGGCACTGTGGTCCCTTGGGACCAAGCAGGAGGGAGTGGTGGTTACGAGCATGTCTTACATGGTGGACAAGGAGGTCATGAAAGAGGAGGCAGGAGAGGCAGATGTGGTGGCTATGACCCTGGTGGCCAAGGGGAAGAGGAAGTGTGCTTCGAGGAGGCTGGACAGATGGAGGAGTGGAAGATGAGAAGATGTAGTAAGATGCTACTTATGAAGATTCAGGTTTCCAGCCAGGTGACTAACTGACAGGCACAGTAGTATGGTGGCTTCAGAACATCCTCAAATACAGGAAGTGATTACCAGGGTGATGGATACCAGCAAGATGATTGATGCCAAGATGGTGGTGACCGAGGCAGTGCCTATGGCAGGAATGGTGGTTGCAGAGGCCAGAGAGAAGATATGGGAGGAAAAGAGGACAGATTTGTCACCAAGGGTATCAGTTTGAACAGGACTTCTGGGGGGGAGACCATCAGCATGGTAATCCTGGATTTGAATAGGAGAGCTTTACACTAGTTGAGGCTACAGAGTCTTACATTTTGCTAGCGCTCAAGTAACTGAAACTCAATTTCAGGGTCCTTAATCCAATGTCTATTTTGTGTTAATATGAGGCTGCAGGAGGCAGGCAGATTCCTGCTTGGCACACGCATTTGTAGATCTTCATTCAACTGTGCTATTATTGTTTTTAAATATTGATGTTTGAGGAGTGTCTATCTCAAACATCTTTTATTTCTATTAAAACATAAAGTTGATTAAACTCACCTTTCTTTGATCAGTAGACAAATTCTACAGTCAGAACTTGCATGCCTTTTCCTCCTCCATCTTTTTTGAGACATAGTCTCCCTGTGCAATTCAGGCTGGCCTTGAGCCCACTTTGTAGCCCAGGCTGGTCTTGAACTTGCAGTGATCCTCCTGCCTCAGTCTCCCGAGTGCTGGGATTACAGACATGCACACCACATCTGGTTGCCTTTTTGAAGAAAGGATAAGAACAGGAAGTAGTAGTAGTAGTAGTAGTAGTAGTAGTGTGTGTGACTGTTGTTGTTCTGGAGTGCTGGAGACTGAATGCTGTACCTTTACACTGAGCTACATTCTCAGTTCTTTTTTATTTTTGATTCTGAGACAGGATCTCACTAAATTCCAGGCTGGGCTCAAACTCATGATCTTCCTGCCTCAACTTCCCAGAGTACACCACCAAGCCCAGCTTGTTTTCAATATGCGGTTTTGAGACTGAAGCTTCACTTAGCCTTTTTCAGAATTACTACTGAGAAACCTTCCTCACACTAGCAATCTACTTGCCCAGGTTTTACTTAAAGGGTCTTAATGTCTATTTCCCAATGCAGGCCTGCCTGGATTGGCTTCTTATCCAGAGATTGGCTATATTTCTCGCATGATGGAGCTCCCCAAGGTCAGATCGTATGAAATGAGCTCTGATGACAACACCTTCAAGGCCTCGTTCTGTTGACTGAATGCTGTGTCCTATCTTGAACTCTGCCCTAATCCAGAAGGATTATGAAAGTCAAACTAGGTTGTCAGTCTGTAGCACATAGAGGCATTTGGGTAAGTATAGCAACTCAAAATGACCTCCCCCTATTTAAAATAGGTGTTTCCCTTTTAACCATACTTTTACTTGAAATCTGTTAGAAGAAACAGTAAACTGAAATTTGCTTTTGGAAGGCAGTGCCGGGGATTCAACCCAGGACCTCAATTCTACTGAGTGCTAAACACTTGCTGTATTGCTGTGCTATACCCCAGTCCCTTCATAATTTGTTTTATGGATGAGTCAATACCACTGGTTCACAAATCCAAGTGAGTTTGGTGTAGACAGGAGCCTTGAACTCACAGTGATCCTCCTGCTTCAGCTTCCTGAGGGCTGGGATTGCAGGTGTGTACCACCCTGCCTGGCAGAGCCTTGTTTTTGTTATGGAAGAAAATGTATTATGAAGCAAAATGGATTTTTTTCCCAGGCCAAGAAACCCTTTATTGTAGGAAACAAAAGTCAGGCTCAGTTGATGTCTCCCAGTCTCCTTTTATGAAATTTATATGACATGCTGCTTCTTGCTGGGTTTTTGTATACACTCAAATATTGTCAAGCTGTGAAGGAAAATGGTTGGAGGTGTAGTTTATGTGAAAGGTGAGCAACAAAGTGCCTGTACAGTGCAAATTTTGAATAAAGTCCTATAGGATAGTTCATCTGTGAAATAAAGGATGCTCTCCATTAAAAAATTAACCCGGAATCCCAGCAAAAACGGTGATTTGGGATGATTGACCATGTGTGATGGTCCACAGGGTGGCGCCATACCAGAGGGTGTACAGAAATCCTGCTCTGTAGGACAAGCGCTGGACTTCCTGGGGGAACCAGAGCTCCCTTTAGGTGAGCTGGGGTTTCCAGGTTTCATCCAGTGGTCTCGGAAGTGTTCTGTTGGGGTTCAGATCACTTCTGTGGAAAGGTTAGCAGAGATAAAGTGCTGTGAGAAGACACTGTGACGCCCCTGGCTGTTGATTTATGTGTGAGCATTCTGCAAAGGCCTACAGGTGTACAGGGAGAAAGGCGCTGCAGAAACCCAGTATCTCAGTGTTTGTGGAATTTGTGGTCATGCCCCTAAGTTTAGAGTTATTTTCTTTTTCTTTTTAGCATTGTGGATGAAGCTCAGGGCCTTGGTCATGCCAAAAGTGTGCTCTATCACTGAGCCACAGCCTCAGTCCCTAGAGTTAGTCTTACGGGAAAAATTTTTTTCTCCTTGTTTGTTTTTGAAACAGAATCTTTCTATGTTTGAAGCTGTCCTTTAACTCTCTATGTATCCCCAGGCTGGCTTCAAAATCAAAATCCTCTGCCTCAGCCTCCTGAATCCTGAGAATATAGGCATGCACCAGGATGCCAAGAAGAAAATTATCTTTGAGCTTTACATGATACATGCCTTCAAAAACTCATCATTCTCCTTAAATGTGACTGATTTTTTTTTTTTATCAGATTCTGATCATTAGGAGCAGATCATCTGGGCTGGAAAGTATGATTGGCCTTCCTTAACAGAGGCTTTCAAGATGAGGATTCTATCAGCCATGTATTGTGTGTGTGTGTGTGTGTGTGTGTGTGTGTGTGTATATATAGTACTGTGTATATATATATATAGTACTATATATATATAGTACTGGGGATCGAACTCACAACAGCAAGTTTGCAAGGCAGGCGCTTATGCCACTGAGCTAAATCCCCACCCTTGAAAATATTTTTTAAAAACTATATCTGCACTGAATGTGTACAGGCTTTTTTCCTATCACTATACCCTAAGCAATATAGCATAATGACTATTTACACAGCATTTGCCTGGCATTAGGTATTGTAAAGAATCGAGAGATGGTTCAGGATACACAGGAGGATGTGTATAGCTCATATACAAATACAGGGCGATTTTATATGAGAGACTTGAGCATCTTTAGATTTTGGTATCTTCAGGGGATTTTAGAACCAATCTCTTGGGGATACCAAGGGCTGACTGTAATTGTTCCAAGATAGAAATCAGGCAATGCGTACAGCAGGGGTTTGCACCTAGGTCAGCTCGACACCCAAAGCCCACCTGTCCCTAAAGTGGGGCTCTTGTATCTACTATCAAAAATCTGTCAGGAGGAAACAGGTGTCTGTCCATGACACAGGTGGAGAGAAGGTATTTCTCAATAAACAGCCTTGCTCTTTTGTAAATTATTTGAACACTGTGACGCATCCTTGGACAGGAAAATTTTGAAGATGATTTAGTTGGAAACAGTCACACCTTGTCTCCAGACATAATGTCACCATCGTGTGGTTAACATAGAGATTGTACATCAATCAGCAAACTTCTCATCAGTGATTCACTTAGGAGATTTTATTTTAGTGAGTCAGCAGCCTACTCATTTCACAGAGTCAAGGAGAGGATAATCCTGGCAGGATAGGAAGGGGAGAAAATTGTTGGTGTGGCAGCAAAGGCAGACTATCAAATGCTCCCTAATTCTTTGGGAAATTGGAAGGTTATGTACCCAACCACTCACCAAACACAGATGAGGAAATACAAGCATGGAACCTTGGAGGATTTCCCCACTGCTGGATAATAGGCCAACAGTGCCTTAAAAAGCTGCATCTCTCTGGAAGTCAGACAGCTGCATCCTTGCTTACATGGAAAGCAGAAATGCAACCAACTCTTCTAAGTATAAATAGGGGACTTACACAGCCCCTTTATCTTTTCAAAACCCCTTTATATCTGTTCTCTTATCTCTGCACGATCACCCTGCTTGAACTAACTTTTATTATAGCATTCATCCCCCTGTAGTTAATGTTTAGTGCATTTGTCTCTCCCACTGGTTTATGACCCTCAGGGCAGAGACCATGCATCTGTAAAGCCCTAGCATTTGGCAAGGTATTAGGACTTGCTGCTGGATGCAGTTTAAAGAAAAAAAAATGGGGGGGGGTTGTTGCAGAGAGCCCCTAGCAGGGGTGCTGCCTTAGCAGTCCAGGAACCAGGCTTCAGCGCAGTTCCTCTTATTTTGTGTCTGTCATTAACACCTCCGCAAAAGTGTCTGTCATTGCTTCCGAGTCCATTGTCTGAAAACCTGGCCAGCATCTCCCCAGTCGATGTGCAACTTGTCCAGCCCTGCACCAAGCTTCACTTCCTCTCTGGGTCCCAGCAACCTTCCCAGTCTCCAGGGGTGGAGAGTCTGATTGGTCCAGCCTCGGTGAGGTGTTCACTTCTCGCCCAATCAACTGTGGCCAGAAGGGTGAGGTCCAGTAGTAGGAAGGAGGCTGTTTCTATGGTAACATGTGCTGAGGGCGGGATGGGATATCAAGAAGGAAGAAGTCACAGTTCCCAAAACAAAAAACGGGAACGAGGGGTGGGGCAGACCAAACAATAGGGGGCCAGGTTCCGTGTACACTCGTGCTCTATAAATGCTTATTGACCCGCCCTGTTGCTACAAACACAGCTAGCTCTTCAGCTCTTCTTGGCCCGTGAGCCACAAAGCCTCACTTTCTGTTCTTGACAGCTCTCCCTTTCTTGCTCCCCCTTGGCCTGGCTCACTCTTGCTCTTCCTTGAGGTCTACATTTGGATTCGCTTCTTTTTTCTTTTTATTCTGACCCTGGAGATTGAATTAGGCAAGCTCTCTACCCCAGCCTTTTCTTTTTTTCTTTTCGTTTCAGACAAAGTCTTAAATTGCCCAGGCTGGCCTTGAACTTGTAATCCTCCTGCCTCAGCCCCACGTAGCTGAGATTACGAGCTTGTGCCACTATGTCTGGATTTGCTCCTCTTTAAAGTACTGTGTCCTAGTTTTTCAAGAACCTTCATCTTGCAGTTACTTCCTTCATCCCTGCCTTCCCCTGGAGGAATAGGGCTGCAACCTGCAGGGACAGGGCAGGCAGGGCATCACCACAGCGAAATTTTGAATGGGAGAGAGAAATTCCTACTCACTGCTGCCTAGAGGGTGGCCCTGCAGCCTGGTGCGGGTGTGGCTGCTTCTCCCTTACCCCTCTGCCTCTGGGCTGCTGTCCTGCAAAGTGCTAGCAAATGGGCCTCTACTTCAAGCTCTGCTTTCTGGGGGACTCAGGCTGGCAAAAGTAAAACACAAGCGTATTAAGCGCCTCATTTTAACGATGCGTCAGAAGTCCCGCTGTCCATCCCAGCTCGGGCTTGCCTCTAACTGCTAAGAATGCGGCTTTTCCCTGAGTTTCAGGCTCGAGCCTGGAGCTTTCCTTCATGGGCTCTGATTGGCTCACAGAAGGTCATGTGTTCATCTCTGACAGTCACTCTGGAACATGGGGATTGTGCTTGGTCTCCAGGTACCCTGACCTTGCAACTTTCCAGGGTCATGGTACCCCAGGCTTAGGGTCAAGATGAGGCCCTAGAGATGCCAAAATTGGCGTGATCTGGGGCAAGGGAAGAAGACAGGTACAGAGGGAACACACAGAGGCAGAAGGCAGGGAACTCGTGGTTCTCTTTCTGCCCAAATGCAAAGGGATCCATGGGGCTGGGAGGAAGGGAAGAGCAGGTGAGGACAGTCTGCCCTTTGAGCAGTCAGGGTGAGGTGTGGAACCAGGGCTGGTCATTCCCCAGAGTGAGCTCCTTGGCCAAGGCCCTGGTGTCCAGCTGCAGTGGGCTTGTAACCGGCGCTGCCTTTAGAAATAAGTGGCTTCTCCAAACTTCCTCAGGTGTAGGAACAAAAAGGACAGAATATGCAGTTATTGGTTCCAGGAGGTCAAATCCAATTATATTCTCTTAGGTAAGGGAGGGAGAGAGCCCTGTCCAGGAAGAGACTGAACTATCTTGAACATGTCTATTGTATTCCTGCCCCCACTGTCCCTGCTGCAAAACACCCAGCACACCTGTACACAGTGAGACCATGATTTGAAGCAAATGCACCCCTCTAGGTCCCAGAGCTGGTTTGTGAACATGAACCTAAGTGGGCAGTGATTGGCTGCCTCACTCTGCAGCCCCAGCAGGGGACCTGGCTCTCCCAAAACTCTCAGCCCCAGAACCTTTTCCTAGGGCCTAGATAGGAGCCCCCTATTCACAAGGCCAGGCTCACTCAGCAGCCGGACACTGCTCAAAAAGCGACCTATAGCTCTGCAGTGGCCCACACTAGCGGGCTGAGTTCTGACCCTGGGGAGACGCATACTTTTTTCTCTGCCTGAGGAAATCTTCCAGAGGGGAGTCAGGACTTACCCCCAAGGTCTCAGGCCCGCGGCGATCCTTCTATGGGCTCTCTGCTCACGCATGGCTCTACTTCTCCTGACCTGTTGGTCCTTCTTCTTGAGACCAGGAGACAGATGGCCAAAAGGCGAGGGCCTGGGTAAACTGAGTAAACTGAAGGCCAGGTCCTGGGTAAGCTAAGATAAGCCTCAAAAAATTGAAGTACAAGAGACAGACTAACTGTAGTGAAAAAGAGAAAAATCTGCTGGCAACAGAAGCTGTTCAGTGACAACTATAGGTTTGTTTTTGCACATCCTTCTGCTCACTCCCCCACCGAAGGCTGCATAGAAGCCTCTAGCTCTAGGTGCTTCCAGGGCAGCTTCCCCAGAGCCCCTCATCTAGCAGAGCTTCTTTTCATTGTCTCTAGTAAACCACACCCAGTCAGTTCTGTCCTGCGGCTTCATCCTTCCGACAGGACAAGAGCCCAGAGCGAGAGAATTGGTCACATCCTCGCAGCACTTCCTTGCTATCCTTTGTCTACGGCTCCACGAGTCACTGGCTTTCTCTCTTTAAGACCAAAGAAGGAGAACCAGTGCTCACAGAACTCTTAGGAGCCTGGAAAACTGTCCAAGTGCTTTATGATCATTTAACCTGTGCTGCAGAGACCCTCTGAGAGTCACATATTGGCTGGAATCCCTTTTGAAAACAGACATGGGGGAGGGGACCTTTAGGTAAATCTCAATACAATGTAGGGATTAGATTGTGTACAGGAAGTATTGTTGTCTTTATTAGGACTGATGGTGATAGTATGGCCACTGGCCACTGTAGCAAACATGTCATCCTTTGAACACACTGAATCATTTAAAGGTCAAAGTTGATGATGTCTACATTTTACTTTGAAATATTTCAATAACAGTGACAACAAAATGAGGCTAATATATGTCAAAAATGTCAAAAATTGTTAAACTGAAGTGGTACTGCATGGATGTACAGTATGGTATTTTTTCTACCCTTCTGTACATTTGAATGTTTTATAAGAAAAAGCAAAAAAAAAAAAAACTTTTTTGGAGAGAGGTCAGGAATCCCATTTTATAGATGGGAAAGCTAAGGCACAGAGAGGTAAGATAGCCTCCAAAGGTCACAGAACTTGAGAATGGCAGAGCTGAGCTTGAACTTAGCCAGCTGTTGCAATGGATGCCTGCCTGCCCCTCCCTGCCCCCATGTTTTATTACTTTCTTCATGGCTGAGATATGGTAGCCAACACCTACAACTACAGGAGGAATGGTATATTTTGGCTTACAGTTTGTTGAGGTTTCAGTCCATAGTCCAGGCCAGCTCCAGGGCAAGGCGACATGACAGAGGAGAAAGAGTTCATGGTGTGGCAGTGGGAAGCAGAGAGAAATCAAAGGACTATTGTTATTGTTATTGTTGTTGGTTTTTGCTTGTTTTCATTTTGTTCTTTGAGACAAGGTCTTCTTATGCAATTTTTTTTTTTGGTGGTGGTTTAAACAAATTTGTTGGTACATTTTTAGATATACATGATGATAATATTCATCACAGAAAATTTGTACCTTTTCCCATTCCCCTCCCAACCCTTTAACTCTTCTTCCCCTCTTTATTTATAAAAGCTTTGTTTTCATTTTTCCTCTTGTCTCTTCTTTCCTTCCTCCTTTCCTTGTTCCCCTTCTCATTTGATTTGTAATATAGACTGACATTGAACTTGCCTAGGTCGGCCTTGAACTTGGGGTGATTTTCCTCCTCAGCCTTGTGAAAGCTGGGATTACTGGGGTACAGCACATTTGCTGATGTCTTATTGCTAATTTTATTTCTCTCTTATTCCTCTGAATAAGTAATAGTACACATGATTTATTTCATTTCTCTAACAGCTTTGAAGATTTTATTCTTGTGCTGAATTTCTGGAATCTTGACTATGTTATGCCTGGCTGTAGATTTTTCTTTGGATCATTGCTAATTGGAATCCTATATGCCTCATTTATTTGTATGTCAAATTCTTTTTCTCTACCAGGAAAGTTTTTTGTCATGATGTCTGTGAACATTTTTTTTAATGTCGTTTGTGGTATCTCTTGCTTGTTCATTGACTCTAGTTAATTTTAAGTTATTCTTCTTTGTCTCATCTAGCAGCTGCTGGATTGATTTCTCATGGTCCCCTGCTAGTTTTGAGAAAACTTTCTTTTCCTAGTCGTTAACTGTAAGCCTGTCTTCAATCTCTGAGATCCTGTCCTGACATTGGCCTAATCTACTTTGAATACTTTCAGTGGAGTTTTTATTCTCCTGGATATCTGCTTGAATCTGCTTTATGGATTCCATTTCTTTCCTATGCTTCATTTCCATAATTTGCTTAAGCTCATCTTTTTTGTTTGTTTGTGTCTGCCCTAACATCACTAAGCATGGTGTGTATTTTAGTAATCTCTGTAGTTATTTGCGAGATTATTTCTGATTTCATTTTTTCCAGAGCCTCATTCAATTGCTTTGTTGTTACCACTTTGGAGAGACCTGGGGGGTGGGGGGGCTTTTGGATTGTCCCACCTCATTGTCCCCTGGGTTTGCCTTTGGTGAATTGGATTGCATCTTGTTTAAGTGTCTTCTCATTTCTTTTCTTTTTTTAGTTTAATTCCTGGGGTGATGCTTGTAAGTTGCCTATGGTGGGTTGCTTTATTGGCGGTATTTAGGACATATAGGTTATGGTTACTTCTCTGAGGTATCTTCCAGGTGAGTGTGCTGGAAGACCTTACCTCTTGTTTGGCCTTGTCCCTTGTTCTTTGGCACTGTGCCACAGTATCTTCTGTGACCTTTAGATAATCTCATTCATAGATTATCAGGACCAACAGCACCAGCCAGTGCAGTCTTCCACGTCTGCCACACCTCTCTGCAGAGGCCTCTGAGGTCACCAGCTGTCACTGTCCCTGTCACCAGGAGTCCCTAGGTTTGAACAGCTCCTCTTGCACAGTGAGTCTGGCTCAGGGAGAAGGCACTGCCAGCTATCATTCTCTTCTTTGTTGAAGTTTTTCTTTATACTTTCTCTGTGGGCTTCAATTTGCACTTCAGATTCTCCCTGGGCCAGCCCTGCCCCACCTGACACTGCCTGGAGGAGCTCCATTTTGTCTTTCCACAGCTTGGCCCTTCTGTTTATTTGTGTTTATTGATAAATTTATCTATTTGGGTGCTAAAGAATTGAAACCAGGACACACACTCTCCCACTGAGCTGTAACCCCACCCCCAGTTTGGTCTTTTATCCAAGTGCTCAACAGGGATGGAAGCAGCTGCCTGAAATGACAAGGAACACGCCTCCCCTGCTTCTCCTGGCCTCGGCCATCTTTAGAGCCCAGCTGCTGTGTCCTCCAAGCAACTTAAGATTTGGCCACACTGAGCTATGCCCTGCTCCCCATTTATGTCCTGCATCTTCAGGTTGGCACAGGGCACTGCTGTGATGCCCCAGTGCCTTTCCATTAATGGTTCCACTTGGCAAGTTTATCCTCTATCGGCCTTGAACATGGCCAACAGTGAGTCATCTGTTGCTGTTTGGCAAGTTACCCCCAGTTTTGCAGTGGAAGCAACGCTTGTTTGTTGCTACCCCCTGTTAGTGAGGGCCGTGAGTCTGAGAGTGGCTTGGCCGGGTGGTTTTGGCTTGAGGTCACTTATGAGATCCCAGTCATTGAGGAATGGATGAAAATAGTGTAGTATTTTAATATAATGGAGTACTACTCAGCCATAAAGGCTAAACTGGAGAGTTTTATAGGTAAATAGACGCAACTTGAGACCATACTCATTAGTAGAATAAATCAGACTCACATGTGTAAACATTGGATTGTGTGAGATTAGTCTGAGAAGCTGAAATAAAAATAACATATGTATACGTGCATGTATGTGTATATAAAAATACTTAAGATAGTTAACTATCTTAATACTGATTTCTCTGAGTTCACTGAAGAGAAAGATTTGTCGGTATTGTTCGGACAATTGAATGCAGATGTCTTGTGCTCTGGGTGAATGATTTGGGGATGACAATGTGCAATGTATGTACCATTGTCACCCTCTGATTGATACGTTTTGAAATTTTGTTTTAGTTTTTTGTTTACTTCTTTCTTTTTCTCCTTGAAATAAAGTGGATTTGTAACAAAAAAAAACAAAAAAAATCCCAGTCGAGCTGCAGGGCAGAGCTACAGGCTGTCTGGAAGAATCGTGTGGGCCTATGGAACCATGTCCAAACCCCCTCCATGC
>PVJX010017832.1:0-37659 GCA_004027295.1 Dolichotis patagonum
AAAATTAAAAAAAAAAAAGAAAGAAACTGCTCAAAGGGGAAAAAGTAACTCAGGGAAAAGGAGAAAAGAAGGAAGAGAAAAGAAAAGATATAAATTTGTATACATACACTTAAGATAGTTAAGATGATTGTACTACTAATTCTATTAGTTCTTAGAACCAAACAGCTAACATTCATAGAATTGGATCAATTTTGCATGTTTATATTTGGTAATCTGAGTAACTCTTTTGAAGATAACTATGCAAAATAACAATCTTAGTTATGTTCCTGCCACCTTGTTTTGAATGCCTATATTGTTATTGTTTTGGGCTCTTCATTATTGTTATTTATTTGTCTTTTTGTTTGTTGTATTTTGTTTTGTTTTTCCCTTTAATACAGAAAAGATAGATGTACATGTATAGGTTTATATATGCCTAGATCGTCTCCTAAAGAGTTTACAAGAATTGATTTTATTATGTGTGACGGTATCAACAGCTACTTAGAAAAAAATGAGACATTATGGGAGCCATTGCTGATTTCCTATCATCATGTTTTGAAGTCCAATAATGCTTTTATTCTTGTTTTGATTGATTTTAGTCTGTTTTCCATTATTTGATTTAAATATATGTGAAAGGATGGGCAGCTATTTTGAAGAAAACAAAAGACATTTTGGTAGCCACTGTTGATTTCCTGTTGTCTTGTTTTGAAATTCTGTGTTGCTTGCATTGTTTTGTTCTGATCTGCTTTGTTTTGTTTTATCCTCTTTAAAATTAAGAAAAAAAAGAAGTATTTCATGATGTTTTATATAATTTTTTAAGGCCATTTGTAACCAGAAGAAATTTGAAAAGCTTGTCTTTCTTTCTTTTTTTGGGGGGACCGGGGATCAAACTCACGACCTCACACTTGCCAGGCACGCACTTATGCCGCTGAGCTAAATCCCCAGCCCAGCCTCAAAACCTTGTCTTTTATCAGTTGTTCTATGTGGTAGGCAGGTGAGAAAGTGAAACTGATTGAGGAATGGTAGCAAATGGCAGAACCAAAATCAGAATTCACTTCAGTTCAATTCAACATGTAATATTGCTGGAGTCTAGGAATAGAAAGATGAATGAGACATATTACTTTCTTATATGAATTGAGATAGTGGTTTGGCTACTACAATATATATTTTTTTCTTACATAATAGTATAAATGGATACCTTAGCCTAGTGATTGGGAACCTTTTAGAGCTTTCAGCACGATAAACACCCTGCTGAGGCATGCATGTTATAGGTTAGCCACTACCAGCCTTTCTTTTTTCCATACTTCTCTTAATGCTTCTCTCATGAGCTGAGATGGCTGCTTCCATTCAAGCCATCATATCCACACTCCAGCCAGCAGGAAATGGAAGCAGTGGGCATAGTTCTTCCATTAAGTGTATATCCTAGAAACTGCACATATCACTTCTGCTCTTACCCCACTGATCAGAACTTGGTCACATAAACACACCTGACTACAAGATTGACTGGGGAAATGTCATATTTGTTGTGAATGGTCATGTGCCTAGCTAAAATCCAGAAGTTCTGTTATTAAAGGAAAAAGAGGAAATAGATATTGGAGAAACTGATTGGCTCTGCATGATGTCCCTAGAAGACGGAAAGACAGAGGTTAAGAGAACTGCCTTGGATTTAGGCGAACTTGTGTTAAACATTCAGCTTTGATACTTAGTTGTGTGTCCCTGGGCATATTATTTAACTTTTCCAAACCATAACATAACTGACTTTAAGTAGGGAAATACACTTCCCAATGTTGCCATGAGGAGTAAGGTAAATGAGAACACTTCTGAAACATTGTGCCTATAAGTGGTGAACATCATGATGATGATGATGATACCATTAGTGTTTTGGGTTTTTTTTAATGCTTTCATAGCACTTTGGTCTCCTTTCAAAATATGCACTTCTCACTGGGGATTTAGCTTAGCAGCATAAGAACCTGCCTGGCAAGCATGAGTTTGATCCCCGGTACCAAAAAACCCCTACCAAAACCCGAAACAAACAAACAAACAACCCAAAAAACAAAACCCAAAATATATACTTCTTATAATTACTTATTCTATAAATGCCTTTTCCAATAGATTGCTAGCTTCAGACAGGAGGAATTACACTGTCTCACTATCATATCTGTAATGTTAACCCTACTCAGGTTCATCACCAGTGGTCAGTAAATATTTATTGAATAAATGAATACATGTGATAAGTGATAGTGTTGGGTGTGGGAGGGATGCTGTGGGAACACACAGAAGTACTAATTCCCTTGAGTAACTAGGAAAAACTTCCTGGAAGAATTTGAGCTGAATCTTAAAAATGAATAGCAGTTTCCTACATTAATGGTATGCACCAGGAAATCAAAGGCTCTGCAAGGAGGGCAGACATTCTGGGAAAGGTAGAGAGATGTTGAGCCTTGAGGTTTGTTAAGTAATTTTTATTTATTTATTTATTTATTTGGGAGACAGGGTCTCATTGTGTAGTTCAGACTGGCTTTGAACTCACTATGTCGTTGAGGCTGGCTTCGAACTCAAAGCAATCTTCCTGCCTCAGCCTCCCTACTGGGATTATAGATGTGTGCCACCATACCCAGGGTTATTGGGTAATTTTTAGTATTTTGTTAATTCTGGAGTCTCAAGCATGGATAAGAGAATGAGGAGAGATGAAACTTGAGAAGTGAGCAGGTATATTCAATCTTTTAAAAAGATCCTATTTATTGATTAAATACTATATATTTTTATATGTCGTGCCGAAACCTAGGGGTATTGATCTGGCTCACTGCTCTTTCAACTGCACCCACCTGAAATGGTTTCTTTTAGGAGTTTAATTGGCAAGGTGCTGTCAAGATAGCTTGTGTTGAATTTGCCTTACACTTGGGAGTTGGGTTTCTTTTTATCATTAAACTGAGAGGACTTGCTTCTTTACATGTGCCTTTGTCTCTCTGGACTTTTACCTCCTTGAGGACTGGGTCTGTGTTTTCTACATTTGGTGGGGATGTTGAGATACGGACTCACAATTTAGTTAGGCTGGCCTTCGACTCACTATGTAGCCCAGGCTAGTCTTGAACTCATGGCAATCCTCCTGCCTTAACCTCCCCGAGTTCTGGGATTACAGGTGTGCACCATCACATCTGGCATAAATTCTTCATTCTTTATAGCTTATCAATAGCACCGCTGGGAGCCACTTACCTCCAATTTGTCAATGAAGTCTTATGTGTATATATTACTCAGACTCTTTTAAAGATACCTATTTTTGAGTAAGGTGCTATACAACTACTGTGTGTCATGTGTGCCAAGCTTTAAAAACATCATTACATTTTATAGTATTACAAATGATATATTTATACCTAATTTTTTGTATATTTAACTTTTTTTTTGGTACCGGGAATGGAACTCACGACCTTGTGCTTACCAAGCAAGCGCTTGAGCCACTGAGCTAAATCCCCGGCCCTGTATATTTAACTTAATTCTCAGACTATTCTACAATTGTTAAAGACCCTGTTTGAGGAATTTGAGTCTCAGAGATATCAAATGACTTGCCCACATGTCTAGTAATTTCCAGAGCCAATATTTGAACTACCAATAGTCAGAATCCATCCAACACATATGCTATTTCCATTTCATATAAATTTACTACATTGAACTTCACAGGAACATTTAGTGTTACAGATGAGGAAACTGAGGCCTAGAGAGTGACTAAGTATATACTTAGGATTTGAGCTCAGATTTCTTGAGCTTTGTCCGAGTCTGCTGCTCTTTAGGTAGTGCTGTGCTATGTATGCCTCCTTGCTATCCCAGTCAGAGCCAGGCCTTTCGTTGATATGTCTATTGCTTGTGTGACACTGCATTATCAACGTGCTCACTCAATCATTATGTGCCTCAGAGCTCATTTTGGACTGTTCAGAGTACCATCACCAAATCATTCAAGCCCTCAATTGTAAAATGTGTTATTTTCATTACCAGAACTTTTGGAAGCTGGATATGCCACAGGCATGTCACCCTTTTGTTTGAAGATTGGGATGATACAATTCCTTCCATTTTTTTCCACCCTAGAGAATACCACCTGTAGTGATAAGCTGATTCTCTCATGTTAGAGGAGAGAGCCTGGGATTGGGTTCACAGACTGTCCAGGCCAGGCTGAATATAAAGTGTTTATGTTTACCATTTCCTTACTGTTATAACCTTAGACAAGTCATTTCCCCTTTCTGTGTCTCAACTTGCCCCATGTATAAAATTAGGAAGGAGGGACTAAGTTAGCTGTAAGACTCCTTTCAATTGTAAAAGCCTGTGATTGTAACTTCACTCCTTTTTTTTAATTTTAAAAAGAAAAAAGAAAAAACAAATCAAGAAGCAAAAAAACCTAAAAAACAACAAAAGCAAAATAACAGCAGCAAAACAACAACAACAACAAAACCCCAAAACAACCAACAACAGCTATATAGGTTTTCAAAACAAGATGATAGGAACTTAACAATGGCTGTGATAATGCACATTGTTATTTTCAAAATAGTTGCTCAGGTGACTAGACACAGGAATAAAACAAAATAGTAAAATGAACAAAGCATTGGATTTCAAAACCAAGCTAGGAAGAAGTCCCCTACAGTTGCCACAATGCAGACTGCCATCCTCCAAATAGATGCCCAGACCACCAGCCCCAGGTCTGCAAAGTCAACCAAACAATACAATCATCAAGCTACTCCATTCAGCGCAGTTGCTATCATCTCACCCTGAGTCCTCCAATCAGCCAGTTGCTTACTGTGGGGAAGGGGCGGGGGAGGGAGGATTCTCTTCTGGTTTCCCAGTCTGAGCACAGGCTGGCTCGCAGGAAGGTGTGGTTGCTCTTCTTGCTGAGTCTCTTCCCCATCCTCGTGGTGGAGCCAGGTTCATGGGAAGGTGTGCTTTGTCTTCTTTGTCTTCTTGCTGAGCCTCTTCCCTATTCATGTGGTGGAGCCTGTTTCACGGGAAGGTGTGGTTCTTCACTCCTTTTTCTATCTGTGCTTCCTCAGCAAAATTTCCTTGAGAAAGTAACTTGCCTTAGGAGGCAAGTAACATTGGGAAAATAACTTGCTTTCAGAGGATCCTGATTTTCTGTCTATAAAATAGGGGTAAGAATGTAGACATTCCTGTACAAAACTAGTTAGTACTTCATTTGGAGAACCATAGTGCAGTCAGGAAGGGACCTAAGAATGGCTACTCTGGACCATCCCATAGTGATTCCAGATCTGTCATAGCACGTGTTTTTGTTGTTGTTGTTGTTGTTGGTAATGATTTATGTAATTGAACTTATTTATGTATTTTGTTTTTTTGAGACAGGTTTTTGCTATGCAGTTCAGGTTGGCCCTGAACTCATTATATAGCCCAGGATGGCCTCAAACTCACAGTGATTCTCCTGCCTCAGCCTCCCAAATGCTGGGATTACAAGCATGCACCACTGCACCCACCCTATAGCACTAAATTCTGATGGTTGATAGTAGTTCTCTACCACCTTTATCCTAGCCTCCCTCTCTTTCCTGTCTGGCTTTCAGATGTATTCAGAGTGGGCTTCCCAAATGCAGCTCTGTTCATGTGCATTCCTTATGCATATATCTTTAATAACTCCCAATAACACGCATGGAGATGTGAACTCAGTAGGAATAGAGAGAATAGGATGGACGTGAGAAAATTTATGCAGAAGAAATTACAGTCCTGGTAGCTGGTATTATATGCAGTTAAGTTCTTGCTGGCTGTGCTGTACCTTGGCTAAGAACTGAATATGTAATATCACAATAGGCTCCTGATGATCTGCATCTGTCCAGGCATATCTAGGCCAACGTGGAAAAGCAAGTCAGATGCCAAGAGGGATACTGGAATCAGCTTTCGTTCTTTGTTCACCTCAGGGAACACCTTTGAAGAACCCTGGCATTTTCCTTGGCTGTGAAAAGCTTCTTCCAGGCTTCAGGGAAGCTCCTCCCCACTCTGTTGGAAAATTTTAGCTGCACTCCATTGCATTCAGTCTTTAGTATTCTTTACAGCTCTGACTGCAGTGCTGACTGTCATGAGTTTTCCTTGCTGAACATTTGGACAAGGTTATGGTGGGCTCTGAAGAAAAGAGAACAAGGCCTCTGCACCTTGGTGATTAGTTTCTAAAGTTGGCTTCTCACTCACAGCAAGGTTTATTACCCTATAACTGGTAAAAACTTCAGTTATGCAGAGGCGACAGTGAAAAAATTCATTCATTTATTCATTCTTTTTTTTTTTTTTTTTTTTTTTTGAGGCAGTCTTGCTATGTTATTCAGGCCATCCTTGAACTCACTATGTAGTCTAGGTTGACCTTGAACTTGAGTCCATCCTTCTGGTCAGCCTCAAATGCTGGTATTGTAGTTGTGCACCACCACAGCTGGCAAATCCTGTCTTTAAAAAAGTCTTGGATCTATCCCACCTGGCTGTGTGACTCTGGAGGACATATTTAATCTTGCTGGCTTTATATTTTTCCCGCACAAAGAGAAATAATCAGCACAAAATCATCCCTAAATTCCTTCTTGTTCTAAAATTCTAAAATAGTGATTCATCATGTATTTTCTCTCTGTTAAGCATGTTCTAGCCATGAGTAGTAAGCAAATACACATAATAATAAAAGTGAATGTTTATTCAGTGTTTAAATAAAAAAGGAAATTTTTTAAGAAAGAGAGAAAGAGAAAGAAAAAGGAGGGAGGAAGGAAAAAAAGAAAAACAAGTGTCATAAACCAGGTGTGGTACATACTTGTACATACTTGTAATCCCAGCATTCTGTACATACTTGTACATACTTGTAATCCCAGCATTCTGAGAACCTGAAGGAAGAGGATTTTAAATTGATGTCAAACCTGGGCAGGGTAGCAATTTAGCAAGACCTTGTCTCAAAATGAAAAATAAAAAAGGGCTGAGAATGTAGTTTAGTGCAGAGACCCAAAACATTAAATATAGGCTTCTTTCAAATCCTGAGTGCTAGCCACCCAACTCCCTCACAGGCATCCTATGATACTAATATTTTTGTACATCCTTTCAGAAATATTTTGTGAATGTGTAAGCAAATAAGTATATATATATATATATATATATATATATATATATATAATTAAATACATACATAATATCTGTTCCCTCCCATCTACCCTACATGTTTTGCAATATTTTGAATATGCTGTTCTATGGTCTGATTTTATCATTTAATTTGTCTTAAAGATCTTTCCACATTGGGCTGGGGATTTAGCTCAGTGGCATAAGCACTTGCCTTGCAAGCCACAGTCATGAGTTCAATCCCCGGTACCAAAAAAAAAAAAAAAAAAGATTTTTCCATATCAGTGCATGAAATAAGTTTCTTATATCCGAATAATTCATTTAACAAGTTCATCTCTTGATGAATATTTAGGTTAGATTATTTTTAGTTGAGAAGCTTTCTTCATTTATATGTATGTGTGTGTGTATATATATATAATATATATGTTGTGTCAAATATATGTTTATATATGTTGTGTAAAATACTTTTTCAGGCCTCCTTCTAACAATATATGTATATTATATAATATATAATTATATATAATGTATGATATAATATATTATATAAAATTATATATTTATATATAAAGTTACATATGTGTGTGTGTGTGTGTATATATATATATATATATATAGTATCAAATACTTTTTTCAGGCCTCCTAATTTTTTACAGCAGCTTCACAGGCTAATAAATAGTGAAGCAATACTTTATGTGAAAGGAAAAGATAGTCATAAAATAATTGTTCTATCTCTTAGTTTTTGAAAGGAAGGCACATAATTAGTTGGAAAATTGCAGAGCTAAGAGGGCTAGGAGAAAATTGTTTCCCTGTTGATTTTCTTTGAAATTCTTAGAAAAATGTACATATAAAAATTTGCATATAGAAAAAGAGAACATTTTGCATATACATTTGTTTGGTTTTTTTCTTTTCTTTTTTTGTACCAAGGATTGAACTCATGACCTCAAACTTACCAGGCAAGGGCCAGGGATTTAGATCAGTGGCAGAAGCACCTGCCTGGCAAGCGCAAGGTTGTGAATTCAATGCCTGGTATAAATAAATAAATAAACAAACAAACAAACAAACAAACAACCTTACTAGGCAAGTGCTATAACCACGGAGCTGAATCCCTGGTTGTTTGTTTTCTGAGACAGGATCTTGCTGTATAGTTCAGACTGGCCTTGAGTTCACTGTGTAGCCCAAGCTGGTTTTGAACTCAAAATGATCCTCAGCTGCCTCCACCTTCCTAGTGTTGGGACTACAGGTGTGCACCACAATGCCCAGAAAATAGTTTTTAATATAGGTTGGGAGTAGACCACTTATTTTGCATGTGCAAGGCCCTAAGTTTGATCTCTAAAACTGGAAAAACAACAGAATCTTTTAGTCTACCCTAATTACATCATTTACAAGATGAGAAACAAAAAGAATATGCATAGGTTGAGATGTGCACCAAACAGGGCCTGTGTGTGCAAGAGTTATGTATTTGGAGCTGCAGATTTGCTGTTTTTAAGAATGCAGAAATGGCCGGTTGTGATTGTGCATGCCTGTAATCCCAGCACTCAGGAGGCTTAGGCAGGAGGCTCATTGCAAGTTCAAGACTAGCCTGGGCTACAAAATGAGCTCAAGACCAGCCTGAACTGCATAGCGACACCCTGTCTTAAAAGACAAAAATATAAAAATTAAAGAAAAAAAAAAAAGAGTGGCTGGGGATTTAGCTTAGTGGCATAAGCTCCTGCCTTGCAAGCGCGTGGATGTGAGTTCGATCCCCGGTACCAATAAAAAACAAAATAAAACAAATAAAAAGAATTCAGAAATGCTGGGCATGGTGCTGGATGCCTGTAATCTCAGCACTTGGGAGATTAAGGCAGGAGAATTGTTGCAAGTTCAAGGCCAGCCTGAACTACTTAGTGAGACCTGGTCTCAGAAGTAAATAATAAATAAATAAATGCAGGGAAATGATGGAAGTGGCTGATACAGCAGTTTATCATGGAGATGGCTCCTCAAGCCAGGATGCCTGCTGTTTTTATTTTATTTTGATATAGGAATTGAATTTAGGATGTTGTGCTTGCCAGGCAGGTGCTGTGTCATTGAGCTATATCCTCAGCCCCCATAGTACCTGATCTGAACAAGAGGAAGTACCTAGTGGCTTCTGACATGGTTGGCCAGTTTTACTTCTTAATCTGGAAGAAAGTGATTAAGAACACCCGCAGACCCCTTCTTCACTGTCAGCAACACTATCTCTCCCATTAGCGCTACTTGGGCCACCCATGTGAGAACAGCCATGAGGAAGACTAGTTTCTGTCTGTGGCCTAACAGGGATGAGAGTCTATGAGAAGTAGTCAGAGACCAGAAGATGGGAGCACCTGGAGAGGAGTGCATGTGAGGCTGAGGGTTAGAGAGGAAGGGCTCCCACTGTGAAGAAGGCAGGAAATGAAGACGTTGGAAACACTGCATACACTGTCATATTTTTTTTTCTGCTTCCTTGGCTAGGAACAGAGCTGCTGGATTGGCTTTAATAGAGAGATGGGGATAACATCATAATTTCATAGTATTGCCAAGAATTATGTTTTGTGTGATTTCTTAGGGGGCTCAGGAGGTGGGCAAGTTAAGGCCAGACATAAATATAATTTAGCAGTGGCTATTGTGATTTTCCTCACAATAGCCCACCCTGCTTCCTCCTTCATTTTGCTTTATCCTTTTACTCAGCCCAAGCTTGCTCTGCAGAGCCAGTTTCTCTGTCACTCTTCATTTTTACTTTTTCAAATAAACTTTGCCACTGCTTTTTACTTGAAGAAACAAAACAAATATATAATTTAGCAGTAACTCTTATCTCTTTAGGCAAGAAATTAGATTTTTGGCATTTTATAGGAAAGGAAACAGAAAGGCTTTAGCAACAGTGTACTAGACCATACCTAGGATTGAAAGATACCTGCTATAATTGAAGCATTATTGCCCCTGTCTCTCCTATCTCTCCACTTCCTCCACCCCCTGTTAAGTCTTATTCTCATACATAAATGTCATGGTACTACCCCAGGTGTGTCAATAGACATTTAGATAGAGTTTTCTTACTTTTACAAAATAGGAGTTCAGCAAAAGGTGGTTCTGAATATGAATAATTTTGGTACTGGGGATGGAACTCATGACCTTGCTGCTGAGCTGCATAAGCGCCTGCCTGGTGAGCACAAGGTCGTGAGTTCCATCCCTGGCCCCCCAAAAATAAATAAATAAATCTCCAGCCCAAATATGAATAATTTTGATACAATTAAACTGAATTGACTGAAAGCCAGGCATGGTGATGCATATCTATAATCCCAGAGAAGTGAAACTCTGTCTCAAGAAAATAAAAACAAACAAACAAACGAAAAGCTGAATTGACTGAGTGTTGACTATCTCTGTCTAACCTCTTTCTGGTTCTCCTTATCCCATACCTTGGAGTTTCATGAGCTTCATGTACTTTCATTTGCAGGCTAAAGCTAGTCCTTTAGCACTGCCTTTAACATTTTCTGTGTATAGGGACAGAGGTGTCTTTAGTATAGAAGGGACAGGTGTGAGGTAAAGTAGGTTATCTACATTTCCCATGCATCCAGAATTCTTGCTCCCTCGCAGCTTTTCCTGTCTCACACAAAAATACTAAGCAGTGGTCAGCTACTTCCCTCCTCTGGTTTTCATCCACTGCAGCTGCTAAATTAGAAACATTTGGAAAGAAGACTTTTAGTAATTCATGAGATTTTTTTTTTTTTTTTTTCATTTAGTGGCTGTTGGGTGGGGTTGGGCAGAAATTGCGCTCAAACAGGACATTTTAATTCATCCCTGCTAATGAAAACAATCTTTCCTGTTGGGGGAAATCTGTGGTGGTTCTTCCAGCTTCAGGTTCTTGTATAGTGAAGTTAATGCTGTCAGGCCAAAGAAATAAAATAATCATTTACCTTAAAATCAAGAAAGAAAGAGGGGAGGGGTGAGGGGAGAGGAGGGAAAAGAAAAGATGGGAGAAAAGAAAGAAAAATAAAAAGAGAAACTGAAGACTAGAGATGGGAGGTGAGGTGAGTCTCAAAACATGTTAAGCCGTGCACCTTAAGTCATCTGATTTTTGACAAAGGGACCAGTAATATACACTTAGAAAAAGATAGTTTCTTTAACAGATGGTGCTGGGAAAACTGGTTGTCCATGGGCAGATAAATCTAGATCTGTATTTCTCACTCTGTATTAAAATCAAATAAAAATAGATTTATAAAAATAGAAACATTTGAGCCAGGAATGGTGGCACATGCTTGTAATCCCAGCACTCAGGAGGCTGAGGCTGAAGATTCACTGTGAGTTCAAGGTCAGTGTGAACTACATAGGAAGACCCTGTCTGAAAAAAAAGGAAAAAGAAAATAGAAATACTGAATCTACTGGAAGAAAAACATTGAAAACTCTTAAGGACATACGGATAGCCAAGGACTTCTGAACAGAACCCCAGTTGTACAAGACATAATACCAAGAACCAACAAATGAAATCATATCAAATTAGAAAGCTTTCATGTAGAAACCAATGTAGAAACCAACAAAGTGAAGAGACAACCGACAGAACAGGAAAAATGTTTTGCTAGTATTGTAAACCCCAATATCGAGTTTAGTCATCCAAGTATTGTAATTCTCCTTTTAGTTTTCCTCACAATCCAAGAGGTTGTATTTGTAATCCCATCAAGACATCATTGGAATTCCAGCAAGATAATTCCAATCTACCACCACCAATGCAACCCACAGCGAGAATAAAAACACCAAGACACATTCCAAGTTAAGGGCAGTGAAGGGGTCCTAAGTCCATTCCCCGTGAGGACATGCAGACAAAGGCCTTGATCCTCAACCTCTCTCAGAATTTATTATCTTTTGAAGAAAAGGGGGTGGCTCAGGGATGAGTGACAGTGAGGATGGCGGGAATTACGTGAGTGAGTAACTTGAGCTGGCTGGCCAGGTGCAAGATTGGCGTCTCTGTAAATTGCAGCGATAAAGATATGTAGAAGGATCAATTTACATAATCCAATTTAGATAACAAAGGCATTGTTTTGGGGGGGCTATCACTTTGGTTCTGATATGCAAACTCTTGTGCCCTGGGGAGTCATAGCCTCTTATCTTGAGGCTGTACCCAGTTGACATTTCTGGAGCAATTTGCTCTAACATCTCAGGTGCTCATATCCTGTATGGAGAACACTATGGGAGGAAACAGGACTGCATGTTAACACCCAGGCTAGCCTTATTTGCAATGCTTAGAGCCAGTTGAAGACAGAAGGAAATACCCTAGCCAGCTCTCTACATATCAGTATAAGGAAATGAGTCTCCAAATAATCAAAGTCACAGTAATTGTTTTGGATTCAAAGGGAGTCACTGGAGTTGTCTCCCACAGCTAGTAATGCACTCAAAAAATTAGAACCCCCCCAAAATAAAAGATCCAGTTAAAAAAAGGGGGCAACTGAAATGAATAGAAACTTTTCAGAAGAACAACAAATGGCCAGTAAATAGATGAAAATTGTTCAGCATCTTTGGCCATTAAAGGAGTAACGCTGATAGTCTACCTTACTCTAGTAAGAATGGCTGTTATCAAATACAACAAATGCAGACAAGGTTTTTGGGGGAAAAGGAACTCAGCAACATTGTTGGTGGGAATGTAAACTAGTACAACCACTGTGGAAATCAGTATAGAGATCCCTCAAAAAACTAAAAATAGAAATTCCATTTGACCCTGCTATATCTCGACTGGGTGTCTTCCCAGATAAGCTAAAGTCCTCATATTACAGTGATATATACATACCCATGTTTATAGTTGCACAGCTCACAATGGCTAAATCATGGAACTGACCTATATGTTCAACAGATGAATGGATGAAGAAAATGTGGTACATATACACAGTGGAATACTACTTAGCCATAAAGAACATGAAGTTGAGTCATTTGTAGGAAAATGGATGGACCTTGAGGCCATAGTACCTAATGAAATAAATCAGATACAGAGGTTAAATATTACATGATTTCTCTAATATGAGAAACTCAAAATATAAATAATTTGAAGCACTAAAATAAACATATTAAGAAACGAGGTAGAGTGTAGAGATGAGAAGGGGATCTGGAGAAGGGGAGATGGTGTGAAAATGATCAAACAATGGATAAATAGATGGATTGCAAACAATGTAATCAGTGTATATTGCAAATGTATACCAATAAAAATTTTTAAAAGCATAAATTAATGGCAGAAAACTGTTACATAATTCTTGTTAAAGTAATGCCAGCAATATTCTCTCCTCTTGTACTGACTGATATCACAGCTTAGATTGCTCAAGAAAACTACTCTTTCCTTCCCAAGAGAACTTCAACTTGTAGGTAAGGGTAACCTGAGAGAAAAATGGTAAATCTATTCAAGGGCTGGGGATTTGGCTCAGTGGTTTAAGCGCCTGTCTGACAAGTGCACGGTTGTGAGTTCGATCCCTTGTACACACAAAAAAAAATTATTCAAAAGATTTATTTTAAAAAATATATCCAGATGGCATGATTAGAACTTCTTATACAATACTTTATTTTCTTTCTTTTTTTGTTTGTTTTCAGCCCAAGAAGAAGAGGGGAAAAGTGGAAGTGAGACCCATTAATCTGGGGACAGATTATGAATATGGAGTTTTAAACATTCACCTGACTGCATATGACATGACCCTGGCAGAGAGTTATTCTCAGTATGTGCACAATCTCTGCAACCGTCTCTCCATCAAAGTTGAGGAAAGGTAGGAAGAACACCTTTGAATGGAATATTCTTGGTATAGGTAGCATGTTCTGCTTCTTTTACTGATTCAGATTTTTGTGAAATAATTTATAGGAAATAAAATTCATTTTTTAAGGTACATAGTTTGCCATAATCAAGATAGAGAACTTTTTCATTCTTAAAAAGTTCTTTCGTTTTCCTGTGTAGTCAGCCCCTCCTCCTGCACCCACAACTCAAATCTCTGGCAATCACTGAGCAGTTTTCTGTCCATGTTGCTTTAATTTCTTCAGGGTGTTATGCAAATGGAATCACACAGCCAGGTGTGATGGCACATACCTATAATCTCAGCACTCAGGAGGCTGAGGCAGGAGGATCACCATGAGCCTGGACTAACTAGTGAGTTTAGGTCCAGTCTGAATTACAGTGTGAGACCCTGTCTCAAAAAACAAAAACAACAAACAGAAAACCAAGAAAAACAATAAATAAATAAAAGAAATCATACAGTGTTTAGCTGTTTGTTGCTGAAAAGAGCCTGATGGTATTTTGTTAGGATTGTGTTGAATCTATAGATCAGTTTGGTAACAATTGAAATTTTAACATAGTATATTTCTCCATTTACTTGGGTATTTATTGTCTGTTCTGCTTTTCGTATATGCTCTGGATATCCTGGAAAACTGTAGAATAAATAAACTAACATTCACTGATTTCCTACTTTAGCCAGGCACTTTGGAAATCTTACCTTACTGTTTTAAACAGTATAGAATGTTCAGTAGTTTACCTTAAATAACATTAAATCACATGGTTATAGATTTCTTTCCTTTTTACTTTTTTTCTTCCTTTTTTAATTCTCATTCAACTGAATTATGTCAAGGAGAAACTCCCAGAATTGTGCTAGCATGTCCTTAACACTGATCTAGCAGTTCATAATCTTTGTAACACAAAGGGGACCACAGGCTGAGAATCTTTTGACTGGTATCTAGCTAGAATTTTACAACATTATGTTGTTTTCATTGTGTTTATTTTTAACATACCTTCTATTTATGACAACTTCTATTTATGACAACTGAAAATCCAACTGATATGGATTTTCTATTTACAGTTATGATATAGTCAGGCCTATTGAGCTGTAATTTACATTCAGTAAAATTCACTCCTTTGCTCCTAGAGCTTTCACTAAAGTACACAGTAAATAATATCAGATAGAGCATTTCCTTCAACCCAAGAAGTTCCCTCCTCTGTCTGTAGATGGAACCTTCTCCCATTCTCAGTCAACTTCTGATACAATTTCTGTCTCTACAATTTTGCCATACAATTTTTTTCCAGAATATCATGTAAATGGAACAATACATTATTTTTGAAGTGTTGACTTTATATCCAATTTGGTTATTAAATCTAGAAGTCTTTTGGTGGAGTTTTAGGGCTCTTCTATGTAGAGTATCAGATCATCTACAAATGATGATAATTTAACTTCTTCCTTTCCTAACCTTATTCCTTTTATTTCTTTCTCTTTTTTTTTTTTTTTTTTTGGTACCGGGGATCGAACTCACGACCTTACGCTTGCCAGGCAGGCGCTTAAGCCACTGAGCTAAATCCCCAGCCCTATTTCTTTCTCTTATCTAATTGCTCTGGCTAATGTTTCCAGAGCTATATTGAATAAGAGTGGTGACAGTGGACATCCTTGTTTTGTCCCTAATTTTAAAGTGAAAGCTTTCAGGTTTTGTCCATTTTGTATGCTGTTGGCTGTGGTTTGTCATTGATGGCTTTTATGAGATTGAGATAAAGGCCATCTCTTACAATTTTCTGTAGGGTTTTTATTATGAATGGGTGTAGGACTTTGTCAAATTCTTTTTCTGCATCTATTGAGATGAGCATATGGTTTTTGTCCTTGGTTTTGTTAATATAGTGTACTACATTTATTGATCTGTGTATTTTGAACCATCCCTGCATCAATGGGATGAATCCTACTTGATCATGGTCTTCATCATCATTCATTGCATTCTGTTTGTCAGTATCACATTGAGGATTTTTGTTTCCCTGTTTATTGGGGAGATTGGCCTGTAGTTTTCTGTTTTGGTTGGGTCTTTCTCTGGTTTTGGTAACAGGGTAATGCTTGCTTCCAGGAATGAATTTGGGAGTATTGCTTCCCTTTCACTCTCATAAAAGAGTTTGAGATGTAGCAGCATTAGGTCTTTTCTAAATTTCTTGTAGAATTTAGCAGTGAATTTGTCAGGGCCTATGCTTTTCTTTGTTGTTCTTTGTTGAAGATGTTAAATTACATCTTCAGTTTCACTGACTGATATTGGTTTATTTAGAATTTTTATATCTTCTTGATTCAGTTTTAGTAAATCATATGTATCTAGGGATCTATGCATTTCTTCTGTGTTTTCCATCTTATTAGAACACAGGTTCTTGAAGTAGATAGTAATAACCTGGATTTCTGCAGGATCTGGTGTGACTATGTTTTTTATTTCTAATTGCATGGATTTGAATATTTTCTTTCTTTTCTTTTCTTTTCTTTTCTTTCTTTCTTCTTTCTTTCTTTCTTTCTTTCTTTCTTTCTTTTGAAATGTTTGGCTAAGGATTGTCAATTTTATTTAATCTTTCAAAAAACCAACTCTTTGATTCATTGATTCTTTGTATTATTTTCTTAGTTTCCATTTCATTAATTTCTGCTCTAATCTTTATAATTTCCTCCTGCAAATGAGCTTTGGGCTTGACTTGCTCTTCTTTTTCTAGAAGCTTGAGATTCAACATTAGTTTGCTTATTTGAGCACATTCTGTTTTTCTGACATGGGAATTCACTGCTATAAATTTTCCTTGCAAGACTGCTTTTATTGTGTCCCCTAAGTTCCAGTATATTGTACTGGCATTATCATTAAATTGTAGAAACTGTCTAATTTCTTCTTTAATTTCATCTGTGAAAGTCAAGAGGGTTTTATTTAATTTCCATGTGTTTCTGAAGTTTTTATGGTTTCTTTTGCACTGATTTTCAATGTTATTGCACTATGGTCTGATAATATGCATGGGATAATTTCTGTGTTGGTTATTTTTTCTCTCATTGTTGAAACAAAATAACTGGTGCCCAAAATGAAGGAAGGAAAGGTTTATTCAGCTTATAGTTGCTGAAAGTTTCTGTACGCAGCTGGCTCCAAGGCAGGGTGGCATGGCTAAGAGGCAGCTGTTCATGGCAGTTGCAGCGACAAGAGCAAAAAGGGCAAAAAGAGGAAAAGCATGCCTCCTTCCCCCCTTACACTGTATGGCAACTACCCATCCTTGGGTGAGTGCAGCACTCACATTGCCGATCCCAGCACTAGATACTGAAGCAATCACAAAGGCTAGCTTCAGCCCTCTCCATGACTGTGTGAGGCCTGGAGGGCCATCCACACACAAACCATAATAACAATTTCAATTCTTTGCATTTACTTAAACATGATCTGTAAGCTAGTGTGTGGTCTGTTTTAGAGAATATGCTGTGTGCAATCGAGAAGAACGTATATTCTGATGTTGTGAGGCAAGACACTGCAGGCATCTACTAAGTCTGTTCAAGAGTTTAAGAGTTCAAGAGTTTGGTTCAGTTTGGATATTTCTTTGTTGATTTTTTTTTTTGTCTAGTTAATCTATTTGTGACAGTAGGGTATTAAGAACCCTCAATACAAGTGTTTACTTGATTTTTCACATCTGTTAATATTTGTTTTATATATTTGGATACATTGGTATTTGTTGCATATATTTTTATGATTATTATCTGTTCCTACTGGATTGTTCCCTTTTCAAGGATGTAGTGACCTTCTTTACGTCTCTTAATCAGTCTTGGCTTGAAATTCACTTTGTCAAGAAATAGAATATGAGTTCGATCCCTGGTACCGATAAAAAAGAAAGAAAGAAAGAAAGAAAGAAAGAAAGAAAGAAAGAAAGAAAGAAAGAAAAGAAAAAAAGAAAAGAAAAGAAAAGAAAAGAAAAAGGGGCTGGAGATTTAGCTCAGTGGCATAAGCGCCTGCCTTGCAAGCACGCGGTTGTAAGTTCGATCCCCAGTACTGATTAAAAAAAAAAAAGAAAAGAAAAGAAATAGAATAGCTACCCCTGCTTTTTCTTTGTTCTTATCAAATGGAGTATTGTTTATGTTATTCTTCTTTGCATCATTTAGCAGCTTTTGGATTGATTTTTTGTGATCCCTTGCTATTTTAAAGAAATCTTTCTTTTTATGGTCACTAATTGCAATCCTGTCTTCCATATATGATATTCTATCCTCACATTGGCTCATCCAGCTGTGTATACTTTTAATGGAATTTTAAATCTCCTTAATGGCTGTTTGAATTTGAATTTGTTTCATGGAGTCCATTTCTTTTCTATGTTGGGCATTCATGGTTTCCATCATTTTCCTAAGATCCTCTATTTTTGTATCTGTATCTGCGCTAGAGACACTAACCACGTTTTTCATTATGGTCACCGTTTCTGTAATTTGAGAAATTATTTCTGACAATTATTTCTAGAGCCTCATTCATCTGCTTTTTTACTTTTCTGTTACCACTTCAGAGATTCTAGGCGGCTGGCTTTCAGATTGTTCACCTCACTGGTCCTTGGGTTTTGTTTTAGTGAGCTGGAAGTCTGGTGTTATATCTTGCTTAAGTGTCTTCTCATTTTCTGTTTTTTTAAAATTCCTCCATTGATGCATGTAAGTTGCCTATGGTAAGTAGCTTTATTAATAGTATTTAGAACCTTTAGGAAATGACTACTTTTCAGAGGTATCTTCCAAGTGTAGCTGGCTTTGGGTTTTGAGTCTGTTGCAAGATCTTACCTCTTCAGTGTATTGGGGATGGAAGTTGCTGCTTATTTGGCCTAGTTCCTGGTTCTTTGGCACTGTCCTATTGTATTTTTTATGACCCTTAGGCAGTCTCAGTCTTGGCATACCAGGGAGAACTGATTAGAACAATTGTGTCACCTTGGCTAAGTAGTACAATAAACAATAACAATAGCATTGAACGCAGCCTAGAAAATGACAGACTGTGATAACTATTAATTTGGCACCTTTAACTATATGAACTAGGTTTTTGTTTATATAATAAAACTAAAACAAACCAGAAAATTGTATACAGTAAATATGCCCTGAACATGGCAATTTCACCCTCAGTGGAGAAAATTTAAAAGGTTTTATGGGGGAAAATAGAAAAATAGAAGAAGAGACAGAGATTAGAAGCAAGACTGGAGGACAAAAGAAGATTATACAAATTTGAGGGAACTGTTGAGGAAGACAGGAGGCAAAGAAAGAAGAAGAAATAAAAACAAGATCAGAACAGAATAACCACAAAAAAACTAGAAACAATGTTCACACTCATATAAAAAGAAGAAAAAACAATCCAGAAAAAAAAAAAAAAGAAACAAGAAAGAGAAAAAAAAAAGAAGAAAATAAGAAAAAAAATGTTCACAGCTGGGCATGGTGGCACACATCTATAATCCCAGCACTCAGAAGGCTGAAGCAGGAGAATCCTTGTGAGTTCAAGACTAAACTGGGCTACAAAGTGGGCTTAAGGCTAACCTGAACCGCATACCGAGACTGTCTCAAAAAAAAAATGTCCATTTCAAGGCATGTCTCGACTGCCTCTGGTAGAAAAAGTGGGCAGGAAGAAAGCATCACTTGCCATGACCTTTGCATTGAGGTCGCATTCTTCACTTTCCTGTGGATTTCTGTTTTTCCTTCAGATCCTTGCTGAGTCCTAGGGACCCACTTTCTCCTTTAATTCCTCACGTTGCTATATACCAGCATAGACTGCAAATCTCAGGCTGTTTCTCTGCTGTTCTCCACTCTTCCATCTTCCCGTCTCAGTATTACTTTTTCTTTTTGATTCTGCTTTCTTTTATGTAGTGCTTTTGAGATTCATCCATGTCATTGCAGATGTCAATTACTTTATTCCTTTTTGTTGCTGAACAGCATTTTGCTCTGTTCTTTTTTTTTTTTTTTTTTATCAGTACCAGGGATCAAACTCACAACTGCATTGCTTGCAAGGCAGGTGCTTATGCCGCTGAGCTAAATCCCCCAGCGTGAACAGCATTTTGTCTTGAAAAGATGTACCCAGTTTATCCATCTACTGATTGAAAGATATTTGTGGCTAAGTGTGGTGGTGCACACCAGTGATCTCAGCGCTTGGGAGGCTGAGGCAGGAGGATCACTGTGAATTTAAGACCAGCCTGGGCTACATAGTAAGTTCAAGACCAGCCTGAACTGCGTAGTGAGACCCCTTTAAAAAAAAATGTGTCTTCCAATTTGGGACAATTATGAATAAAGATACTATAGCCATGTACAGGTTTTTGTGAAAATATAGTTTTCATTTCTTTAGACATATGATTGCCAAGTCAACTGGTAAGCATAGTATGTTCGAACTTGTAAGAAACTGCCCAACTTTTTCAAAATTTCTATATTATTTTCTCATCAGAAGTGTATGAATTCTAAGTTATCCTACAACTCATTTCTTTTTTGTTTTTTATTTTTATTTATTTTTTCAAATCTATTTTATTCAAGTATAAAAAGAAGGAAAAAAAGGAAGAAAAAAACTATAACAAAATTTCAAAGCGTGTCAATCAAGGGGCAACAGTGGTACGTGCATTGCGCATTGTTCCCAAATCATTCACTCAGAGCACAAGACATCTGCATTCAATTGTCCAAACAATACTAGCACAAATCTTCAAGTTTTTTTTGTTTGTTTGTTTTGGGTTTTTGTTTTGTTTTGTTTTGGTATTGGGGATTGAACTCACGGCTTTATGCTTGCCAGACAGACACTTGTTCCACTGAGCTAAATCCCTGGCTCAAGTTTCTTTTTTAGATGATTTTTTTTTTTTGTACTGGGGACCGAATTCACAACGTCGCACTTGCCGGACAGGCAGGCACTTAGTGCACTGAGCTAAATCCCTGACCCCCTTTTAAATGAATTTTTAACATGAGTTGATTTTTAAAAAAAAATAAATAGCTTAGGTAGTTTGCCATTATGAATGGCAAGGTAGTACATGGTATAGTATATAGATATGCAAAAATTATACTTTCTTACTCCTTAAGTACTAGTTTATTACCATTTTACAGATAAGGAAACCAAAGATTGAAAAGGCCAAGTCACAGAACCAGTTAGCTGTCTGTGATTAATTGTCCCTGACTTTTCAAAGGATTACTATCAAGAACATATAGAGAACTCAAAAAAGTCAGTCTTCTCAGATTCAAAGATCCAGTCCAAAACTGGGCATCTGAGATGAATACACACTTTTCAGATGAAGAAACACAAACAACAAATAAATATGTTAAAAAATGTTCAACATCACTGGTCATTTGAGAGATACAAATTAAAACAATGCTGAGATTCCATCTCACCCCTTAAAGAATGGCTAATATCAAGAAATCAAGCAATAACAAATGCTGGAGGTTGTGGGGAAAAAAGGAACCCTTCTCCACTGTTAGTGGGAATGCATATTGGTGCAACCACTGTGGAAATTAATGTGGAGGTTCCTCAAAAACTAGGACTAGAGGTCCCATTTGACCCAACTATTCCACTTTGGGGTATCTTCCCAAATGAATTAAAAACACCATATCACACTGATATATGTGCACCTATGTTTATAGCAGCACAGTTTGTTACAGCCAGATTTTGGAAACAAATGCCCATCAACTGAAGAATGGATAAAAAAGATGTGTTATTTTTATATAATAGAGTACTACTCAACCATAAAGAAGGATAAACTGGAGACTTATTTTGTTTATTTGGTACTGAGGATTGAACTCATGCCTTTGCACTTGCTGGGCAGGTGTTTGTGCTGCTGAGCTAAACCCCTGGCCCAAACTGGAGACTTTTATAAGTAACTTGAGAACATACTCATTAGTGAAATAAATATGACACATGTATAAACATTGTATTGTTTCATTAGTGTGAGAAGCTGAAAGAAAAAATATATACATAAATATATATTTGAAATATTATTAGTGATATATTTTTATATATTTTATATATATTTAACTATATTTTAGTTAAGATAGTTATACTACTGATTTCTCTTGAGTTCACTAAAGAGAAAGATTTGTCCTGGTATTGTTCAGACAATTGAATACAGATGTCTTGTGCTCTGGGTAAATGATTTGGGGATGACAATGCGTAATGTGTGTACCATTTTTGCCCCGATTGACATATTTTGAAATTTTGTTGTAGGTTTTTTTTTCCTATTTCTTTTTTTTTCTTTTTATCCTTGAAATAAAATTGAATTTCAAAAATAAATAAAAATAATAAATCTCTCTGCCTTTCATATTTTTAACTATATAGGGTCTTATTTAAGTCCTTAAGTCAAATTTGAACTTTTAAATTTTTATAGTGTAACTGCTAAAAGTGCCTTTTAGAATGATAATAAGCTGTGACTTTAACGTTCACATCTGATTCTACTTTAATTCTTTTAAGCCTAAAATTGTGCTGTCTCTTTCTGATGCTCCAGAGAGTTGGTTGCTCTTTCCTGTACTTGACATATACCTCTATCGTGTCACTTATGCTGGGGGCTGCAATGATCTATTCACAAGTTAGTTCCCCTTCCCTGTGACTATGCATTTCTTCTGAATGGAAACTGCACTTCTTTGTTTCTGTAACTCCTCATTCAAGACCTGCCCCATGGGAGATGTTTAGTCAGTCATCACTGAAAGAATGACAGACTTGTTTTTTAATACTGGGCCTCAAACTCACGACCTCAAGCTTGCCAGGCAGGCGCTTATGCTGCTGAGCTAAATCTCTGGCCCACTTTTTTGTTTTTTGAGACAGGGTCTCATTGTAGTTTTAGGCTGGCCTTGAACTTACTGTTTAGTCCAGGCTGGTCTGGAAATTGAAGTTATCTTCCTGCCTTAGTCTCCTGAGTGTTGGGTTTACAGGTGCACATTACCATGCCAGGCAGAATAATAGATTTTCAAATATGACTACACAATTTAGTTGTATTGCATACATTTCCTAATGTTTAATGAAAGTGCTTTTAACTGAATGATTGAGTCTCTTCTTGCTATGTGGAGGCACTATATTAGACCTTTGGACTACAGGATCCTAAGGTAATTCTAGGGAGCATATGCACATGATACAGTGCGCGCGCGCACACACACACACACACACACACACACACACACATTGAGAGAACTAGTATATTAGTCAAGTAGAGGGTGTTACATGGAAGTGCAGTGTTAGCTCAAGATGGAAAAGTAGCATAATAAACTTTCTCAGAGCACCACTCCAAGAAGACATCAGTTTATGCCAGAGTGTACATTAATACTTTGCTTCCTTCATCAAAAAAGTCTTGCTATTAAGAAAAAAAGATATTTGGCCAAGGGCTGTGGGTATAGCTCAGTTGTAGAACCCTCATCTAGCATGCTTGAGGTGCTGGGTCCAGTCTCCAGTACCAAAAAAAAAAAAAAAAAGACTGAATTAAACAGTGTGTTTAGTGACTGGTACACATTTCTTAAAGGACTAATAACAGTTTGTTTATGGCAGCTTGTCTCTAGTCCATACTTAAAGTAATAATAAAAATACAAGATTTGGAATTAAACTTCCTGCATTCAAATTATTAGCAGTATGACCTTGGAAAATTCTGAGCCTCAGTTATCTCATCTATGTAATACCTTCTCTTTATAATATGCAGTCTCTATCCTTCTAGTCATTTGACTATGATTGGCCATTGCTATTAGACTTTAAGCTCTCTAAGGAAAAGACTGTTTTTGTCATCATTAGGACCAAATCCCAGGACCTGGCCTAACAAAGCACCTGGCACATTATAGACACAATAAATATTTGTTGATTTGGATTGAGTTTTCACCAGAATGGATGTGATTCCTAGGATAGCAAAATGAACCATGTGCTATTTTTGCCTCTTTGCTGGTTCTTTGCTTCAAATAGCTCAGCACAAAGAGCTGTTTGTTCTTAACTCATTTCTCTATATAGATTAAAGTTTTCAGACTGTCATATTGTTAGGCATTGTCACTGCCCTGCTTCTCAGAGAAGAGATTCTTTTTTTCTGATTTTCGTGTCACTCTGATTCATTTTCATTTTTTTCTCTGAAGCTAAGGGGTGGAGGGGGCAGGGATGCTGGCGGTGACCTTGGGTTGGAATTGGGTTAGCAAGCAGTGTGTGGCTTTTGTTCTGCATTTGCTCTCCATTGCTGCAGCTGTAATGCCTTGACGAAAGAGGAGAAAAATTCCTCTCCTGTGAGTCTCTTAATTGAGCTGCATTCCTTTGTTGCGCAGCTGGCTGGTAGGTTAGAAATCATATTCCTCTGGGAGCAGCTTCCTAGCCTGAGGTGGATCAGCCATTATGCTCTGTGAGGAGTGAAAGTTATCACTCTGTGACACTACTCTTTCATTTTTCAAAAACAATTTTTAAAATTTTCTTTAATATTTATTTATTTATTTTTGTGGTCCCAGGGATTGAACTCAGGGCCTTTGCACTAAGCGAGCCCTTTTTTTATTTTTTTACTTTGAAACAAAGTCTTGCTAAATCACTGGATTCCCTTTGCTAGGGATCCTCCGGCCTCAGGCTGAGTGCTAGGACTACAGACTTGTACCACCATGACCAGGCTTATTTTTATTTATTTTTTAAAAATCTACTTATATTTTTCAAAGTAAAGTCCACAGATTGAGTCTCTAGTACTCCAGCAGGTTCCTATATCCCTTCCTGTCTGCTGCCCTCCAAAAATAGCACTGTTTGTTGTGTTAGGTTGATTCTTGAAATTTAGTTATTTCATGCTTTTCCTTCTATTTCTTGCAGAAAATTGGAAAGCACAGAAAAATATAAAGAAAAATTGTCTGAACTATTACTAAATGACCTATTCTACTTTGAAATGGCCAGAGTTCCCTGAAATGCTTTTAGATAAATATAAGCCTATTTTCTGACTTTTCTTAATACAAATTGTTTGCCTTAAATGTTAGCGTATTTAGAAATTTGCACAAAAATTTTAAAAACTTAAAACTTTTTTTCTTTTATTTTTTGAGAAAGGTCTCACTTTGTAGTCCAGGCTAGCCTCAAACTCACTGTACAGCCCAGGCTGGCCTCAAACTTTCGATCCTCCTGCTTCAGTCTCCTAAGTGCTGGAATTATAGGCATGCACCACCACAACCAGTGCAGGCTGGCTTTGAACTCACTTTGTAGCCCAGGCTGGCCTTGAACTCACAGCAGTGCTCTTGCTTTAGCCTCCCAAGTGCTGGGATCACAGGTATGTGCCACCATGCATGGCAAAACATTGTTTTGGAGGATTAAAAATAGAAAGTTGTATGACTATGTGTATAATTTTTTTCTTGTGTATAGATTTTAATACACATATGTACATACACACTGACTTTATCCAGACTAAATCCACCCTGCAAATTAACTTCCCATTGCAGTGGTGGCCTTAAGGTGTTTGGTAGTCATGTACATAGTGTGGTTGTTAGTTACACTGCTTCCTAATGATTAGAGTAATGGGGAGCACACTATGGCCTGCCAGTGTCTGAAAGGGTGTGCTCAATATTGTGTGTGCAGAGGTGATGTGGATGGATGTTAGCATGTCTGAAGGAAAAAGCTGCTAATCTCAGTAGGCCAACCACTCAGGTTAAACAACAGAGGAATGTTACTGTAGAGGGTTTTGTTTTTTCTGTCAAATTGCTATTTCTATTATGGAAGACATTTCCATTTCAACAGTTTGTCAGCTATATTATTGTTCGAAAAAAGTGATAATGTTAGCCAAGGGTAGTGGCGTTTGCCTGTAATCCCAGCATTTAGGAGGCTCTTGCCTTCGCAAATATTGCTATGCTTTCTTGAAATGCTCTCCAGGCAAGCAGCTGTACATATTCCCTGCCCTCTTGGAAAATTACTACTTCACCTGTGAAGTTTTCTGCTCTTCCTCTTGTCACTGTCTTTGTTTTTCTGTGGTGCAGATATTTGTGCTCCTGTCTCTCTCTCTGAAACACTCTTAGTGAGCTCCTTGAAGGGATATATTGCTTTTGTTTCCAGAGTACTTAGGACTGAACGGGCTGTTAGGAGGGTGTCACTTTGTAGTTCAGGCTGGCCTTGAACTCACTATGTAGCCCAGTCTGGCCTCCAACTCCTGGTGATTGTCCTGCCTCAGCCTTCTGAGTGCTATGATTATACATGTGCATCACTACACCTGACTTTGAGCACTTTTTTACTTTTTGAAAGCATTTACATAATTATTTGATTTTCTATAAGAAGTTAATGGTTGTGTTCTCTTTTATATGAAGAAATTATCAACTGTATTTGAATTGTAAAAAAAGGGAATCAGAGACCATGTAGAAAAGAGGAAGGGAATGTTACAGAGGATACCTGAAAGAGTGCAGGATCCAACATTTACTATTTACGAAGGCAAAGAAATATATATTAGACAAATTACTTACATCGTGTAGTTCAATCATTGCAATAACTCTGTGAACTAGTTATTATTATTATTCCTATTTTATAACTGAAGAAACTGAGACACAGTGCTGAATTAATTGTCCAAGTTCGAGTAGGAAACAAGCAGAGTCAGTGGGCAAATGAAGGATCATCATGTTTCTAACCCATCTTCTTTCTTTTTTTGTATTTTTGAGACAGGGTTTCACTGTGCAGTTCAGGCTGGCCTTGAGTTCACCTTGTAGCCCAGGCTAGTCTTGAATTCGCAAAATCCTGCTGCCTCAGCCTTCCAAGTGCTGGGATTATAGGTGTGTGCCACCATGCCTGGTTTAACCCATTTTCTATTATAGTAAAATTACTTTCACAGAGGTCTCTCTACAGAGGTTCATTTCCCTTGCTACTAAATGAAACTTTTGTGAGGCTTAAAAAAATCAGGACTCTTTTGTCCTCATTATTTTTATCTTTAACTTGATAAACTTCTTGTAAGATGAACACAACAGGTACCTGTTAGTTCAGTCGTCTCATCACATGCAGTCCTCACAACTGTGTATTGATATGAGCCCAGACTTTAATTTCATTTACACATGAAGAATCTGAGGCCCAGAGAGAAGAGTGCCTTACATAATAAATGCAGGGCCAATATTTGACTCCAAGTCCAGTGTTCTCACTGCAGTGTGTGTATCTTCCGAAGCTGATTAAAATAAGCACAGATTCTTAACCATGGATTACTACCCAAATGACTTAAACTGTGTCTAGAGAAAATTTTGATTGTCATTACTTGGGAGTACCAGTGATAGCCAGTGTGTAGAAGCAGGGATGTAAAGACCAACCCCAACAACAAAGAATTCTCTGGTCTAGAATGGCAGCAGCACAAGGTTGAGAACTCCTGTTTTGGAACAATTGGGTTTTATACCGTATTTTCCCAGAGCAAGTGAAATACTAAGGTTAGGCTGTAAAGTACACTGGGTGATAGGGTTGATTATGTTGGGAGTCCTTGAAGCTGGAGATCGCCCACATGTGTGGGACTAAAGCAAGCAAGTCCAGAAAAAACAGAGACCAAAACAAGCTATGTAAACAAGTTGTGCCTGCACCAAGAAGGCAAGGGGTCCAGGCCTGCCAAGCAGTGGGTTGCTAGGCAGAGGGGCTGAAATTGACATCATCTTTCCCACTATATAAATAAATAAAGGTGCTACAATGGTTGAGCAGTTCCTTTCCTCCCATCAAGAGAGTAAGGGCTCCACCAGACCCCAGCTTGGTGTTTTCTTTATTTTTCTCATCCTCTCGCCAGTCCTTAACCCCAAGAACCTCAGGAGCTGCACTGGGTTGTGGCATGATTACTTTAGAAATGGCTCTTCTTCAGTGGCAGCAAATGTTTATTAATTTCTAGGTTTTATTCGGGGTATTGTATTAAGCATGTGTGGGCATACAATAAGGTGTTACACCTGATCTTTTCCCTCCAGAAATGTGGAGAGTTCTGGAGGAGGTAGAGGGGATCTGGTTATTTTGCTTCTGGCTGTGTGCTGCTAAGCACTCCCTAGATTCTAGAGCTACCACAAGTAGTGGTGCTACTGGCTTGTGTGACCACTCCTCTAACAGCTACTGCTTCTCCCACAGCTATGCAATGCCCACCAAAACCATGGAGGTGTTGCGCCTGCAGGACCAAGGCAGCAAAATGCTCCTGGACTGTGTCCTTACCACCCATGAGCGAGTAGTTCAGGTATGCTTTGGGGGAAACTAATGCATATTTGCCTATCTGGTTCTTCTCTCCTTCCATTTTTCTCACTGTGTCATCCCCTTTTCTTCTTCTTGCCTGCCCTTGAACAAGTGTACTCCAGAGTTCAGTTTTTAGATTCATTTCTCCTTTTTAAAAATTTTATTTTTTTTTTTGTTTTTACATTTTATCTTACCTTTGAAATTTTGAGGGTCTCACTGGGCATGGTGGCACATGCCTGCAATCCCAGTGCTCTGGAGGCTGAGGCAGGAGGATTGCTACAAGTTTGAGGCCATCTTGGGCTACATAGTGAGTTCAAGGCCAGCCGGAACTACACAGCGAGACCTTGTCTCAAAAAAAAAAAAAAAAAAATTGAGGGTCTCTCTATGTTGCCTAGGCTAGGTTCAAACTTGGAATCCTCTTGCCTCAGTCTCCTAGAGTCCTGGGATTACAAGTGTGCACTACTGTGCCCAACTCATCGCTCCCTTTATGCAGTATCATTCATTTCCCTGGCTTTAGTGATCATCATTATACATAGATAACATCAGCTCCTTTTTTATAACAACTTTTTTGAGATATAATTGACAGACCATACAATTTACCTTTTTAAAGTACTATATGGTTAGTTTCTCATATATTCAAAGAATTATGCAACCAGGGCATAGTGGCGCACAGCTGTAATCCCAACACTTAGGAGGTTGAGACAGGAGAATCGTTGCACATTTGAAGGCAGTTTGGGCTACATAGTGAGACTCTGTCTCAAAATTAAAAAAGAATCATTAAATCAATTTTAGAACATTTTCATCACCCCCAAAAGAAACCTTGACTCCATTAGTAGTTACTTCTGTTTCTTGGACCCCAAGGTACCCCAATACCTTTCAACCACGGATCTACTTTGTCTGTATGGATTTACCTCTTCTAGGCATTCATTTAAATGGAATTGTATAGTATATGGCCTCTTGCATCTGGCTTCTTTCACTTGGCCAAGTGTTTTCAAGGTTTATCCATATTGTACATAATCAATACTGTACTTTCATAGCCAAATAATTTTCCATTGTATGAGTATCACCCCTATTGGATCCACTGAAGAAACATATCAGCATAGCAATAAGAGGAATGTTAAGATAGTAACACCTTAAATCAAATATGCTAATTTTAAAGATGACTATAGTGTTCAGTAATTTGTGTTTCTTTAAATATTATTGGAACTAGATTATTTGCATTATATCTCCTCCCCCCCCCTTTTTTTTTACTGTACTGGGGACTGAATGTAGGGCCTCTACAATGAGCTATAGCCCCAGCCATTTTTTAAAAGTTTACATTTTGGGACAAGGTCTCACTAAATCACTGACTTGCCCAGTCTGGTCTGTAATTTGTGATCCTCCTGATTTAGCCTTCTAGAGTACTGGGATCATAGGCATGTGCCCCTATATCAGCTCACTGTATATCTCATAATAGATCTTATTTGCCACACTGAGGTCCATAGTGTGAAATCATTTCTTTTTTTCTCTGTACTGGGGATTGAATCCAGGGTCTTTGCACTGAGCTGCATCCCCAGACCTTTTTTTATTTTTTAATTTTAAAGAGTCTCCCTGAGTTGCCCATGTTGGGCTTGAATGTGGGATCCTCCTACTTTAGCTTCCCAAAATGAAAGTGTGAACTCTTAACACTCATACCTGCCTACACAGTTCTCCTCCTGCTTTTCTTTTTTGTATACCATTCACTCCCACCACATAGGAACTAGTTTTAATTCTCTAACACTGTATGCTGCCACATTTTACTGAGTGCTCCTTCCTCTGATTTGAGTACTCTCCACACTACTATTGATTTTTCCAAGTGTAATTCTCTTTTTCTTCAAGACCACCTGGTGTTACCCTCTCTAGATGCTTTCTTTGGTCCTCCCTTGACTGAGTTGGTAGGTGTTTCTCTAGTAGGTGCTCGTAACACCCTGCGTGCCTCACTACCACGCACCTGATTCAGCTCTGGATTTTCAGCAAAACTTTTGAAAACAGCACTTCAGAGTTGCATCAGGAAGTCAACCTGGACTTGATAACTTCTTGCTCCAGTTATGACATCCATTGGCTATAGAAGCAAATAAATATTGCTAGCAACCATCTCAGCAAGCAAGCAGCTTGGGAAATGGCAAGAGAAATACTGCAGGAGTTGGGCTCAGGAAACAGCTTTGGATGTTAATCCTTTACCTTACAGGAGATGACATTTGAGCTCAGGCCATGTCTGCCAAATCACCTGGCTTTTAGTACCCTCTGGTAGAGCATTTTCTTTCATTTTGCAGATCAGCGGTTTGAGTGCTACATTTGCAGAGATTTTCTTGGAAATACTCCAGAGCAATCTTCCTGAAGGAGTCAGATTGTCAGTAAGGGAGGTAGGTGCTGGTCTAGGAAGCAGCCTGATGGCCTACTTGTGCTCAAAATAAGGAAAAGAGCATTTGGGTGGGGATGTAACTCATTGAAAGAGCTTGCCTAGCACTGGGCAGGAAAATTGTTGCAAGTTTGAGACCAGCCTGGGCTACAAAGTGAGCTCAAGGCCGGCCTGAACTGCATAGCGAGAACCTGTCTTAAACAAAAAAAAAGCGACCAAATATATCTGGACTGCCTGACTTTAGGAATTGTAAAGAAATTTGGATAGTTTATCCCAGATAATAATCAAGGAAGATATGCAGTGTAGTGGTGCTATAGTTATTATTCTGGCTTTTCTGAGGCATCAGGAATGCTTGATTCTATATTCTCTTTGCGGTTGTGGACCACAGGAGCCAACTTCGACATAGCATGTTGATGTTAGGGGAGAACCCATGATGTGTTAAAATTCTCTCCTTTTAAGAAGTTGTATAGCAGGAAGACCATGGTGTAAGATTTTATACAGTATAATAAATCAGAGCACAAATTTTAAAAATGTACCTGAGAGGGCTAGGGATTTAGCTCAGCAGCACATGTGCCTGCCTGGCAAGTGTGAGGTCATGAGGTCATGAATTCGATTCCTGGTACAAAAAAAAATGTACTTGAGAACAAAGTTTCCTGGCCTTCAAGGCTTTACTGTAGCCTAACTGAATATATTCAGTAAACAACAGCAGCCAGGAGATTTTAATCATGCAAGGAAAACCTGAAACACAGTAAGAACTTCAGCCTAAATGATCAGTATTCCTGCCCAGTTGCCTCAGTGATCCTTCTCATGACACAGATCCATCAAATCATGTTGGACTGGTACCACTGCTTCATCTAGCTCCCTTACGAGTCTGTGCTTGTGAAGCTCTGGTTGTTATTTAGATTTCACATAGATCTGTGTACAGGGAAAAAATGTGTTGATCATGCTAATTTAAATATTTCAATCCCTGTGAGTGTTATTTCCACTGTAAAAGGACAGTTGTAACTTTTAAAGCAAAAATGTTTCAGGCTAGGCATGTGGCTGATAAGAGAACTTGCCTATCATGCATGTCCTGGGCTTGATCCTTGGCACTGAAAAAAGAATTTCTATTGTGATACTTATAGCATCGTTTTGTTTTGTTTTGTTTTGTTTTGTTTTGTTTTTTGAGACAGTCTCACTTTCTAGTTCAGGCTGGTCTTGAACTTACTATGTAGTCCAGGTTGGCCTCAAGCACATGGCAATCCTCGTACTTCAGCTTCCTAAGTGCTGGAATTACAGGCATGCACACTACACCTGACACTTGTAACATCTTGACATTGATCCTTTATATGTTCGCTCACACTAAGCTCTATGTCCACTGAAGGCAAAGAAGTTTAATTCAACTTTGAATCCCTGGTACCTCATACCAATGGGGACATACAGATACTCAGTGAGAGTTAGTTGAATCTGAATCATTCCCTCCTGAGCTTGCTAGTAGGCCTTATGGAATCTGTGCCTTTATAAGTAACTAGATGCTCTGTAGTAATTTCTACTCGTTTTCCCTTTCTTCTTCCCAGCACACTGAAGAAGACTTCAAGGGAAGGTTCAAAGCTCGTCCAGAACTGGAAGAACTGTTGGCCAAGCTGAACTAGCTCTTGCGGATCGTTTCATGATGGCACTGGTGATACTGCCAAGCAGAAATGCTTCCTAGGTAGATAGACCCAAGGTGGAGGAAAACCTGACCCTTAGGCTTTATTTTTGCCTTTTCCTACAAACAGGAATGTTTCCTCTCCTCTGGCATGGTTGTTAACCAGTTGTTACCACTTACTTTTGAGATAACCTGGAGTGTTCCTCATCTAATAAAAATCTGTGGCTAAAAAAATTTTTTTTAAAAAAATCTGTGGCTACTGTAACCACTGGTGGTGGTGGTGGGGGTGCAAGTATATGGGGGTGGGGTTAGAGGGAGAAAGGCCATCTTGTAGTGTAATTCTTTAGTTAATGGGTTCTGTTTTTTCTTTGATGCTTAGGCACAGAAACGTGTTCCTTTCCATTTTTTCTTTTTCCTTTTATTCGGGGGGGTGTGCTTATTTTGGGGGAATAGGTTCTCTTGTATAGTACAGGTTACCCTTAAACTTGTAATCCTCCTGCCTCAGCCTCTCAAGTGCTGACATTACATGCCCAGTTTCATATTTTTTCTATTATAATATACTCATCTTTTCAAACAGTCTAGCATGGAGTTTTACAGTGAAGCAGGGATCACAGCATAAGCAAACTCTATTAGTCTATTTTCTGTTGCTATAATGAAATACCTGAATATGCCTTCTTTGTAAAGAAAAGAGATCTACTTAGCTCACAGTTCTGTGGGTCCAAGAGAACAGCACCAGCGTGAGCTTGGCTCAAGTGAGGGCACCCTTGGCTGTGTCATAATATAGCAGATGACATCGTGCAGCAGCACATGAGAGAGGGAGCAATCATGTGGCAACAGGACACTGAGGAAGAGTTTTGCTCTTTTTATATCTACTCACTTTTGAGGAAGAGAACTACATTAATCTTTTCCCACGCCAAAGCCCCTAATGATCTAAACACCTTCTAGTAGGTACTACTTCTTAGTGGTTCCATCACCTCCTAATATTGCCACAATGGAGATCAAGTTTCCAGCATGTGAACCTTTGGGGGGTCATATTCAAACTATATCCAAATGATAGCATTTTCTGTGAATAAAAGCCATACAGAGGAAGATTTTAACTATCTATGCAAAGACTCTCCAGAGGAATTGAGATCTTTCCATCAGTAAAATAAATTGCTCTGTGGGTTACTGAGTGGCTGACATAAGTATTCAAGTACTATAAAAGTTACATAACTCTTAATTAAGTTGCCTGGAATGCATTTAAGAATTGAAAGCTGATCTTGGTCAGGGGTCAGTACACTATTGCCCATTCACCAAATCCTATCCACTGCCTGTTTTTTGATTTTTCAATAATTTATTGAAAAAATAATTTATTGAAGTAAAATTCATATACCACAAAATTATCAATTTTAAAATGAATAATTCAGCATTTAGTACATTAACAATGTTGTACAACTCTCACCTCTTGTCTAGTTTCAAATCCTTGTTTTCTGTTTTTGTAAATAGTTACTGAAACAGAGCCATGTTCATTCACCTAACATTATGGCCATTTTAGTGCTACAAAGACAATAGGGTCCATAAAACTTAAACACTTAAAAAATGATAAAGTACCATTTGGCTATTTGTAGAAACAAGTTTGTCAAGTCCTTGTCTATGTCATTGTCTCAAAGGTCAACAAGTATCAGTATCCATGGCATGGGGTATGTTTAAAGCACACATTGCCAGACTCTATCCTCTAGTATTCTGACTTCATGAGTAGGAAGTGAGGTTCTAGAATTTGCATAGTAAAAGTTCCCAGGTGATGCTGATGTATCTGGCCCAGGATTACAACCGCTTTGAGAACTGCTTGTTTAGGTGACCACTGATGTTCTTTTCTGAGCATTAATGCGATTATAACTTTGTGCAGAACCTTTTTTTTTTTTTTTGAGACAGGGTCTTGTTGTGTAGTTCAGGATAGCCTTGAACTTACCATGTAGCCCAGGCTGGCCTCCTTTGGCCTTACCTTTGGCCTTAGTCTCTAGAGTGCTGGGATCACAGGTGTGCACCACCACACCTGGAAGTTATTTATTGAGTTAGACCTTATGCTAGGTACACATTAATCCTCTCACCACTTTTTCAGGATGTGTACATGTGTGTACCTGTGAACAAGTATCTGCATGAGTGTGTGTGTGACTGCATGTATCTGTGTGTATGTCACATTTATTGAGCTCTTACTGTACTATGTACTTCATATAAATTCTTTGAGGTTGTTGATATCCAAGTTTTTGGAGAGAACTGATTTCCTAGGACGTGATAGTGTGTTGTAAGAGAGGAAAGAAACAAAATTAAAAATAAAAAATGAACTGGGGATTTATCTTGGTGCAAAGGTCCTAGTGCAATCCCTAGTACTATAAAAACAATTTGTTTTCCTTGCTACTTGTCTCCTCTGAAGTACCCATAGCTGGGATCTCAGCATTTCACATACTCTTCTGAAATTTGTTAGTGTCAGCCCTTAAGTTATTTTGGTTTTTTGTTTTGTTTCTAAGGGCAACAAGAAGAGAGATTTTCTTCCAAGGTGTAACACTAAGGGAAGCAGGTGTCTTTAATAAAAATGTTCCTCTGAATTCAAATGGAAGGTTCAGCAGGCCAGAGCTTTCAGGTGAATCCCATGCAAGTGGGGCAGAATTTTCCAGAGAGGACTTATGTGGTAGAACTGCTCATTGCTGAGTTACCTTTAGGGAAGAAAAACGAGCAAATGCTAATTGATAAATGAGAAGCGTGCGCGCGCGCGCGCGCGTGTGTGTGTGTGTGTGTGTGTGATATAAAGATACAGAAGTAAATACAGACATAGCACCCTCTTAGCACGTGGGTAATCAGCAATGTCACATACATTCCATTTAGGAACCTGTAAAAACCATCAGTCTCTTCCAGTTGCCCAGTTTTTCTTATCAATATGTAGAAGCAGGATTAAACATTTCATAAATTGACAAGAAAGTTGAAAGACTTAAGACCTAGCCAGCCTGTCTCTATTAGCAAGTGCACATTACGGTCCAAAGCAATGCTTTGTCCAAGATCACAGGGCATCTCATTAGCAGTGGCAGCAGGATTCAGAGCTGCCATTCCCCAGTCCATCCCTTTTTGTTTCATCACTGTGCCATGAGTCAGGCTCATTTCTTCAGTAGGAGCCTGCTGGATTCTTTCACCTTGGAGCTCTTGTGTCACTGACCTAGCTGATGATTTATCCTGTCATTGGAGTCAAAGGGCTTTTATTGCTCATGATTAGTAAATTGCTCTTAATGCTTCATCCTCCTAGGAGGAACAGGAGACAGTCTGATTGCTACAACTTCAGGGTTACAAAACAATTACAAGCTTCCTTTGCCTCTCTAGAGTGAGGCCCAAGGGGAAATGGACTTTCTTAAAACCACACCGCAGTGAAATCAAATGCAACACAAGTTTCCTGGCTCCAGGTTTAAAATAAATACCCTCCTTTCTTGAGCCAGCCTGTTATAAGAAAAAGGGGCAGACAACCTGGGTTGTGTCTGGGCTTCTCCATTCGTGTTTTGAGGCCTCTAGTGAGTATCTATCTCTTTGTAGTAAGCTCTTTTAACCTTGGTTTTCTGATCTGTAAAATGGTATAATCACTTTTTGGGAGTTTGATATGTAGTTAAACTACAGATTGGCAACTGCTCAATAAATGTTAGATTTCCTTCTAAACAACTTCAGAATTTTTGAGATATAATTTGTATATAGTGAGACTTTGTTTTGAAAACACATCTACTCGTGCAACCCACACTTCTGTCAAGATTAAGGAATATTTCCATCACCCCAGAAATAAATTCCTTAAGTTTTTCTTTTTGTGTTTGTGTTTATTTATTTTGTGGCCTTAAAGTCACTAAGTAGTGTAGGCTGGCCTTGAACTTGCAAAGATCCTCGTGCCTCAGCCTCACAATTGCTGGGATCACAGGTGTGCACCATCATTTTAAAGAACCAGCTAGCTGTTTAAACAGAATGCCAGGCTCTCAACAATGAAAGTCCCTTAAATGATAACTGCCAGGAAGGGAAGAATCCCTCTTACTTCCTTGGCCTGCTTTAAATTCTTGCTGGAGCAGGGCGGGATCCTCAGCATTGTCTACAAAGGGTAAGTGTAAGGTTTCAATCTGGTCTCACTCCAGTTCTCTTTGTATGTCCAAAGTCAGCAATCCAAGGTCTCAGTCTGGCAACTTTGGTGGCGAGGGAAGTATCTTCTTACTCTTCTAGTAAAACACATTACAGTGCATCTTTGTAGTTAGTGAGTATAAGGCCAACTGTCTGGCCAAAGACCTTGCAGGGGCCAGCTAAACTATCAGCCTGTCCTAAGGTTGGCCAGGAGGGACACCTAACCAAGAGGTCTCTCCACACATTCCTGACACTGAAGCTGCCATAGGTGGATACAGATTGTGTAAGGACAGATGTGGATTGCCTAAACTCCAGCTCCATGAGCTGCGAAGTTGAGAGATCATCAGTTTGATGTTTATTTCCTTCTCTGTAAAAAACTGGATGCTGTGTTGTGAGGATTAGATAAGGTAATGTAACTCAGGATAGTCACAAGCACACAATAATCATAGCTACTGTTCAGATGCTATTATGTTTTTAATAAAAGTTTTTAAGTTCATTGCCAATATTCATTTTTTCAGCAATCCTACGAAGGTCTATTTGTTTTCTGAGGCTTGTAAGAAAAATTAGGTTTTCACAGGTGAAAAACCATGAGATGCTAAATAAAGTAACTTGCCCAAAGTCATATAGCTAGCAAGTTGCATAACAGACTGAAGGCAGTTTATCATATGGCTCGAGAGCATAGGCTCTGGAACTGGATTGCTGGAATTAAATGCCTAAAAAGTACTAGCAAAATCATTCAATAAATGGTAACAACTTTTATTATTACCTATTTACCATCATTCCCTCCTCCCCTCGTGTTTCTGTGGTTTGAACCTAGGGTCTTGTGTATGTGATACATAAGTGCTCTATCATTGAGTTACTCACCCCTCAGCTCATTTAATCTTTTAAATAGGCCAAGGAAGTTGGAAATATCTCTCACTGCACTGAAGAAACAGCTGGATATGGTGGTACATGCTTGTAACCCTATTATTCTGGGAAGCTGAGGCAGGACTACAAGTTGGAGCCCAGCCTGGGAAACAGCCTAGTGACTGTTTTACCAATCACAAATCTTTCACTAGTGTGAATTTGTCTGTTTCTCCCTATCTCCAATAACACTGGTCACTATAAAGACTTTTAATTTTTGTCAGTTTAAATCTGTAATTCCAGCTACCCAAGAGGGTAAGGCATCAGAATTATTAAGTAGCTGGGTCTGATCACCTACACCACAAAAATAAAACAAAACAAAAGCTGACATTAGACTCACCTAGTACACATTTACATTTTCCTCCCATTTTAGAGTGTTTACTTTTTGGTGTTTTTTTTTTTCTAGGTGCTTTTTATTCTAGATGGTAATTTTTTCTAAGTGGGTAAACTACTTCATTTTTAAAGGTTTAACTCCTCTCTCATTTGAGTCTTGCTGGCAGCTGCAGTGCACACTGCTTGATCTCTCCAATGACCATCGTGCTGAGCACACATGGACCCACAGAGACATCTTTGCCATATTTCCCTGTCCATCTCCATACTCACATAGGATTTTATTGTTTCTTTTTTTTTTAATTTTATTTTAAAAGGGAGTAAAATTAAACACAACAAAACAGAACAGAACAGGACATAAGAAAGCACACACCTCAAAGCTAGACAACCAGAGATCCTCACCATCTGCCACACTGTCCCCTGCCCTCCCCCAAATGGCCATCCCCATCTCTGCATGTGGGGAGCCCATACAAAACAACATAGCCAATCT
>PVJX010017833.1:0-37656 GCA_004027295.1 Dolichotis patagonum
CATGAACAAAAAGAATGGGAAACACTTCAGAGAATCAACAACTGGGATCTCATATTATTGAAAAGTTTCTGCACTTCAAAAGAAATCACCATCAGAGTCAAAAGAAAACCCACAGAATGGGAACGACTCTTAACCAGCAACCCCTCAGACAAAGGACATATATCAAGAACATATAAAGAATTGAAAAACATCAACCACCACCAAATTCAAAGACCCTCTCTAAAATGGGCATCTGAGATGAACACACAGTTCTCATATGAAGATATGCAAATGGCAAACAAACGCCTGAAGAAATGTTCACCATCCCTGGTCATTCAAGAAATGTAAATTAAAACAACATGAGAATTTATCTCACACCAGAAAGAATAGCTGCCATCATGAAATCAATTGAAATCAAATGTCGGTGAGTCTATGGGGTAAAAAGAACACTGCTTCAATTTTGGTGGGAGTGCAGACTGGTGAAAGCTCTATGGAAATCAATATGGAGAATTCTAAAAGACTAGGATTGGAAGCTCCATTCAACCCAGCTCTTCCCCTCCTGGGTATTTTCCCAGAAATACTGAAAATTTCACATCACAGTGATATATGTGCACCTATGTTTATAACAGCCCAATTTTTGATAGCTAAATCTCGGAAAGAACCAAGATGCCCATCAACTGCAGAGTGGATGAAAAAGATGTGGTATCTTTACACAAAGGAATACTACTGAGTTATAAAAAAAATGAACTTGAGGCCTTCATAGGGAAATGCAGTCAACTTGAGACCATCCTCATTAGTGAAATAAATAAGAATCATATTTATAAATTTCTCATTGTGTCTCTAGTGTAAAAATTAATAAGAAATGTAGGAATAATAAAACCCAAAATTTATAATTGCTACTATAAAATAGAGAGGAACAGAAAGTGCTCTAAAGGATATAATTGCATGTATTTTTAAGTGTTTAAGATAGATGACCATACTACTGTTTTTGTTAGATGGTTTAGCAGAACTGTTAACAGTCTCATTGTTAGAATGTCTAATTTTTATGCTTTAATTTTTTAACTTGAACAACTATTTATAATGATGAGAGTATGTTACATATCAAGTGGCTATTTCTTAGTCTTTTTGGTTTCTTTGTTTTTGTTTTTGTTTTTGTTTTTGTTTTGGGGTTTTTTTGTCTGTGTGTTTGTTTTGGGTTCTTTTATTTTTTCCCTTTGAAATTCTGTACTGCAGTTACCATTTTTCTGTTTTGTCTGGCTGTTTTTTTCTCTTGAAATAAATTTTTTTTAAAAAATAGGAATTGAGAAATAAGATACTTCCATGACAAAGAACAGCTGAAAAATTTCATGAACACCAAACCAACCCTACAAAGAATACCAAAAGATATTTTAGATACACATAGGATGAAACTATCAAGCAAGGCAGATAATTAAACAGCATGGAAATGTAAAGATACAACAGCAGAAAGATTACATGTCAACAATAAACAGACATATAACAGTAATAACCATTAATGTAAATGGTCTCAAGTCACCAATCAAAAGAAACAGACAGGCAGAATGGATCAAGAAACAACATCCAATTATATGCTATCGAGGAAAACCCATCTAACCAAAAAGGAAACCCATAGACTGAAAGTCAAAGGATGGAAATCCATACTTCATGCAACAAGAAATCAAAAATACGTGGGAGTAGCTATCCTGTCTTCAGACAATGTGAACTTCAAATGATGAATTATCCATAGAGATAAAGAAAGTCACTACATACCAGTTAGGTGAAAACTTCAAGAGGAAGAGATAACAATCTTAAATATATATGCACCAAATCCCAGATCACTCAGTTATACAAAGGAAATGTTAACAGAAATAAAAAAATCAAATAACAACAACACAATTATAACAAGAGGTTTTAACACAGCATTGACACAAAGGGGCAGATCACCTAGACAGAATATCAGCAAAGAAAGAACAGAGCTGAATCACACCTGAGAACAAAAGGACTTGATACACTTATATAGAGTTTTTCATCCAACACCATCAGAATATACATTCTTCTCAGCATTACATGGGACATTCTCTAAAATAGACTATATACTAGCCCACAGAACATATTTAAGTAAATGCAAAGAATTGATATTATCCCATGCCTGTTATCGGATCATAATGCCAGGAAATTAGAAATTAACGATAAAAGCAACTGCAAAAACCTCACAAATACATGGAAACTGAGTAATACACTCTTGTGCAATCAGTGGGTCACAGAGGATGTTAAAGAAGCAATTAAATAATATTTAGAAGCAAAGGAAAATACAAACACAACTTGCTGGATTTTGTGGGATGGAATGAAAGCATTCTTCAGAGGAAAATTTATTGCCCTAATTTCCCAAATCAAGAAGACAGAAGGAACAAAAATAAACAACCTGATGCTACAATTCAACATCTAGAAAAAGAAGAGCAAGCCAAGCGCAAACCAAAGGAAGGGTGGAAATTATAAAGATCAGAGCAGAAATTAATGCAATAGAGTCTAAGAAAACAATTCAAAGAATCAATGACTCAAAGGGTTGGTGCCTTGAAAGAATAAATAAAATTTATAAGCGTCTAGCAAACCTTATTAAAAAAAGGAAAAATATTAAAATTCATGCAATAAGGAATGAAAAAGGTGAAATTACTACAAAATTAGTCAAAATAGAGAAGATCGTCAACACCTGTTTCAAAAACCTCTATTCTCATAGGTTTGATAACACAGAAGAAATAGACAGATTCCTAGATACATATGAACCAGCAAAGTAGAATCAGCAAGATGTAAAACTACTGAATAACCAAATTTCTATTAATGAAATTGAAAATGTAATTAAGTTCTTGCCAACAAAGAAGAGTCCAGGGCAAGACAGATTCACTGCGGTTTTCTACAGGAAATACAGAGAAGACTTAATTCCGACAATCCTCAAAACCTTCAATGAAATTGAAAGGGAAGCAATTCTTCCTAAGTCATTCCTGGAAGCAAATATTATCCTAGTACCAAAACAAGAGAAAGACTCCACTGAAAAAGAGAACTATAGGCCAGTATCCCTAATGAACACAGATGCAAAAATGCTCAATAAAATATTGGCCAACAGGATGCAGTAAATCATCAAGTAGATTATACACCATGACCAAGTGGGATTCATCTCAGGAATGCAGGGATGGTTCAACATACGTAAATCAATAAATGTAATCCACCATATCAATAAAGCCAAAAGTAAGAACCACATGATCATTTCTATAGATGCAGAAAAAGCTTTTGATAAGGTCCAGCACTCATTCATGATAAAAAAAACCTTACAGAGAATCAGAAGAGATGGTCTTAACCTCCATATGATAAAGGCCATCTATGAAAAACCAACAGCCAGCATCATACTAAATAACCAAAAACTGAAAGCCTTTACCTAAAAATCAGGCACAAGACAAGGAAGTCCGCTATCACCGCTCCTATTCAACATAGTACTAGAACCACTATCCAGAGCAATTAGACAAGAAAGAGAAATAAAAGGAGTAAAGATGGTAACAGAGGAAGTTAAATTATCATTATTTGCATATGACATGATACCTTACATAGAAGACTCCCAAAACTCCATTGAAAGATTCCTAGCTGTAATAAATAAATTCAGCAATGTATCTGGATACAAATTCAATATTCAAACATCAATAGCATTCCTATACACTAACAACAAAAATACTGAGAGAGAAATAAGAGAAGACACACCCTTCACACTAGGATCCAAAAAATGAAATATTTAGGAATTATTCTCACCAAAGTAGTAAAAGAGCTATGCAAGGAAAATTATAATACCCTGAAAAAGGAAATCAAAAAGGACCTCAGAAAATTTAAAGACATCCCCTGTTCATGGAGAGGAAGAATAAACATTGGGAAAATGGCCATTCTCCCAAAATTAGTATACAAATTCAATGCAATCCCATTCAAATACCACTAACATACCTCATTGATTGAGAGAAAGCATTCCTAAAATTTGTCTTGAATCAGAAGAGTCCTAGAATAGGAAAGGAAATTCTAAGCAGCAAAGGCAAGGCAGTAGGGATCATAATCCATGACTTGAAATTGTATTATAAATCTACTGTAATAAAATCAACATGGTACTGGAATAAAAGTGACCTGAAGATCAATGGAATAGATTGGAAGGTACAACCACAATTACAAACTCACTCAACCACCTTATCTTTGATATAGGATCCAAACATGGTCACTGGAAGAAAGACAGTCTCTTTAACAAATGGTGCTGGAAAAATTGACTATCCATATGCAGAAGACTAAAACTAGACCCATGTCTATCACCATGCACTAAACTAAAATCTAAATGGATTAAACATCTAAATTTTAAAACAGGAACACTAAATCTGTTTGAAGACAATGTAGGTAAAAATATCAAATACATAGGGGTAGGTAGAGAATTTTTGAACAAGAATCACACCACACGGGAAATACTTCCCAGAATCAATACCTGGGACCATATCTTATTAACAACTTTCTGCATGTTGAAAGAGATTTCCAGCAGAGTGAAAAGAAATCACACAAATTGGGAAAAAATCTTAATGGACTGTCTCTCAGACAAAGGACTTCTGTCTAGAAATTATAAAGTACTTAAAAAAATCAGGCTCTTGAAATTCAAAAACCCAATCCAAAAATGAGCATCTGAAATGAAGACACAGTCCTCAGATGAAGAAACATGAATGGCAAATAATACATGAAAAATTGTTCATCATCATTAGTCATGAGAGAAATGCAAATTAAAACCACACTGAGATTCCATCACCCAAAAAAGAATGTCCAGGATAAACAAAACTACCAACAACAAATGCTGGAGAGGCTGTGGGGAACAAGGGACTCTTCTGCACTGTTGGTGGGTGTGCAGACTGGTGCAAGCACTGTGGAAGTCAGTCTGGAGATTCCTTAAAAAGCTGTGTTTGGAAGTCCCATTTGACCCTGCTATTCCGCTTCTAGGCATATTCCCAGAAGAACTGAAAACATCATACCACAGTGATATATGTGCATCCATGTTTATAGCAGCACAATTTGTAATAGCCAGATCCTGGAAACAGCCTAAGTGCCCATCAACTGAGGAATGGATAAAAAAGTTGTGGCATTTTTATACAATGGAGAACTACTCAGCTATGAAGAATGATTACACTGAAATATTTATAAATAAATGGATGCAACTTGAGACCATACTCATAAGCAAAGTAAACCAAACTCACATGTGTAAATACCATATAGTCTCCCTAGTCTCAGAGATGGTAAGAGTATATAATATTGTACGGTAATCATGATTCCCCATTTCATTGCTTTGAAGCCTTTCAATGTTTTTATTCATCAGCTGGAATGGTTTTATTCTGTTTTGTTTGACTTTATTATGCATGATGGTATGAACAGCTGTTTTGAAGAAAACAAAACATTATGGCAGCCATTGCTGATTTAATATGGTCTTGCTTAGAAGTTCTACCATGCTTCTACTCTCCTATTAACATCAATTCTGTCATGCTGTGTCTTATTTGGATTGTAATATATGTGATAGTATAAAGAAATTTTTTTATTGAAAGTGAGTTATTATAGTAGTCATTGATCATTCTCTGTTATTCAGTTCAGAATGTCTTGTAATTCTTTCATTGTTTTGAATGGTTTTATACTATTTTGTTATGTTTGATATTATTGTAATTGACACTATGCTCAACTATAGCAGAAAAAGAGACATTTTGATGGCTACTCTTGAAGTCCAGTTGTCTTATTGTAAAGTGCTGTTCTGCTTATGTTGTTCTGTTCTGATCTGCTTTGTTTTGCCCTCTCTTGTTTTATTCTCTTTAAAATAAAAAAACATGTTATTTTTTTCTTAATCCAAAACAAAATTAATGTGTGGTCCTCCATATAATGGAGAGCAGAATACACACAACTATCAAGCACAAGAAACCAAATAAACACGATACTTCAAAGAATGACTCACCAGAAAAAAAATTATTTTGTTTTTCCATTGATTTATGCTTCTGTTTTTAGACAAGAGACTTTTGCATTCATGTCATTTTTCCAAGTGAGTTCCATTTTGTAACCCTTTTTTTTCAATTAATGTAAAATTCACTTAACACAAATTTGATCATTTTGAAGTGTACGGTTTGGTCACATTTAGTGCATTTAACTACCACCTCTATCTACTTCAAAACCTTTTTTTTTCATAAAGAAATATTTAGCATGAAGGACACCAATTTCCCATTTTCTCCTTCCTATGACCCCCTAATAAGCATACACCTTGTGCTTCTTTTGTGTTTTTAATTCACTTACACATGGTGAGTATATTTAATTTGGTGTTTGATACATGCACATATTGCATTTTGATCATTTTTACTCCACTTATTCTCAAACACTTCCATCTCTTTTTGTTCCCCAGATCCCCTTCATACCCATGATCTACAACTCTGCTTCAAAACATGGGCTTCCATTTTGTGCTCTAAATTGTTTATATATGGTTCCTTTATATCAAAGACCTCATGTGATATTTGGCTTTTTAAAAGTGAATTATTTTACATTATATTATGACATCAAAATTCATCTATATTCCTGAAAATATTCCTTCTTTATGATTAATACTCCATTGTTTAGATATACCAAATTATCTTTATTCGTCTTTTCTTGGGTATAGGCTGCTTCCATGATTTAGTTTTTGTGAACTGTGCTAGTATAAATATGTATATGCACATATATTTGTATACTATGATGGCTTTAACTCTTTCAAGAAGATGTAGAGTAAAGGCATACCCAGGTGAAAGGGAACTTGTATATTTAGATTTTTTGGAGTTCTTCAAAATGACATCAAAAGTGATGGTACTAGTTTAAATACCCTCCATTATGTGTACAAGATTTTTTCATCATCTATTACCTCCTCAGCATTTGTTGTTCCTTGAATCTGGATAATGGCCATTTACTGCAGTAACGTGAACTGTCAGGGTTGATATGAATTCATTTCTTTAATGGCCAAAGAAGCTGAACATTTTTTCATGTGCTTATTAAAATTCATATTTTCGAGAAGTATCTATTCATTTCAATTTCCTATTTTTAATTTGGTCTTTTGCTTTTGGTGGTCATAATAGTTACTTTTCTATTGCTGTTGTAGCAAAATATCCAACATCCAAAGTTATGGGAAAAAAATGTTTATTTAGCAGCAGTTTGTGGAGGTTACACTCTGAAATCAGCTAACTCCAAGGCAAGGTGCCATGAGAGGGCCAACAGTTCAAGGTGGCAGAAAACAGCAAAATAAGCATGAGCAAATATGGAGAGCAAGCCTCTCTTCCTCCTTACATTGTAAGTAGGTTACCCATCCTGCCAAGGAGGGTACAGCACTCACCATTTCAGTGCCCTCCTTTTGCACAGAATGAGGATGTTTGCAAAGGGAGCACCAAGGCTCCTGCTGAGTCACTTAGATAAACTTTTAAAATTTTCAAGTTGACACAATGTATCAATCATTACAATCTGTTTATCCTCCATAAACTCCTCAAAATTAGTTTCTTTATTACCACATAATGGATATTCCTACTGGAGTAAGATGAACTCTTCGTATTGTTTTGATTTGCGTTTCTTTAATGGCCAAAGATGCTGAACTTTTTTTTTAAGTATTGATTATAAATCTGTATTTTTGAGAAATATCTGTTGATTTCAATTGCCTACTTTTAATTGGGTCTTTTACTTTTATGAAAGCTCTAGTATTTTCATTTCTCTATACATTCTAGCTACTACTCCTCTGCCTGGAGAGTAGCTGTCACAGTTTTTCACATTCTCTTCTTGTCTTTACACTCTATTGGTTGTTTCTTTTGCTGTGCAGAGATTTTAAATTTAAAATAATATTTGTTGATTATCAATATTATTTCTTGTGAAGGTAGGGTTCTGTTCACAATGTTGTTGGTTATGGCTATGTTATCAAGGTTTTTTTCAGCAGACCAGCATTGGTATTTCTATATATATGTGACTCTGATTCATTTTATTTTTTTTAGTGCATTATGAAAGATATGAATCAAAATTCACCCTTTTGCATATGGATGACCAGTTTTCCAGAAATATTGTTTAAGTGATCTTCATTCTGTCTAACACATATTATTGGCCCTGGTGTTTGTCTGCATCCTCTATTCTATTCCATCTGTTAATTATTTTTGTATCAGTACCATGCTGGTTCACTTCTGTAGCTTTGTACTATAGCTTTTACTCTGGCGTTGGGATGCCTGCTGCCTTCCTCTTGTTAACCAGTAGTGCTTTGGATCTTCAGGGTCTCTTCTTGTTCATGGAAGTATTTACACAGAATGTATATTTGTTTAGAATTAATCCTTTTAGTTTTGTAAAATACTGATGGTACTTTAGCAGAGGATTTGTTAAAGCTATATAGCATTTTTATAATATGAACATTTTGAAAGTATTAGTTATGCCTATCCACAAATAAGGGATGCCTTTGCATTTGCCCATCATACTCTTCAATCTTCTTTTCAGGGTAGTATTGTTTCATTACAAAGGTTCTTCTCATCCTCAGTTAGGTGAATTCCAAGCTATATAACATTTGTGAAACTACTGTGAATATAACAGTTTTTAATTTTTTTCTTGGTAACTGTGTATGAATGTGTGTGTGTATGAATGTGTGTGTGTGTGTGTGTGTGTGTGTGTGAGAGAGAGAGAGAGAGAGAGAGAGAGAGAGAGAGAGAATGTGTGTTTCAGAATGCTATTTGTTTTGTATGTTTATTTTGTAACCTATCACTTTATTGAATTGCTAATAGTTCAAAGATTCCTTTGATGGAGTTTGATTTTTTGGTTTGTATATTTGGCTTTTTGATGCTCTATTTAAACTGTCATGTTATCTGCCAGAATAGATGTTTAGACTTTTCCTTTCCTGCTTCAATTGCTTTGATTGTTCTTCCTTATTTGATCTTGAGAAATTTTGAATACTGTACTACACAGAAATGGTGAGATTGGATATTATTACTTTATTCCAGATTTTAGAAGTTATCTTTTAAAATTTTCTCCATTTAGTATATATAGTCAATGGGAAAGTCATAGATGACTTATGCAATTTTTAGATAAGGCTTTCTATATTTATTTTCACCAAGTTTTTCTTTTTACAGTTAATAAATGTTGGAGTTTGCCAAATGTTATTTCTTCATATACAGATTTAATTATTATATTTTTACTATTACTTTTTTTGTGATGTATTACATTTGTGTGTGTGTGTGCCAGGAATTGAACTCATGACCTCGCATTTGCCAAGAAGGCACTTACACCGCTGAGCTAAATTCCCAGCCCGAAAGCTTTTCTATATTTTTTTTTTGGTACCAGGAATCAAATTCAGATCCTTGTGCTTGCCAAGAAGGCACTTAAGCTGCTGAACTATATCCCTGGCGCTTACATTTATTAACCTATAGGTGGATCAATCCTTGCATTCTGGGGATAAAATCAACTGGGTCATGATCTGTGTTCTTTTTAATGAGGTGTTAAATTCTGACTGCAAGCATCATATGGAGTAGTTTTCCATGTTGGTTCCTAAAGGAAGTTTGTCTATAGTATTCTGTCTATGATAAGTCCTTGTCCAATTTTTGCTTGTGGGCATTATTAGTATCAAATAAATTATTTAACAGTTTTCCTTCTCTTGAAATACATGAAAAATTTTTAAGAGCATTGACATTATTTCTACCCTCTAATTCTTGTAAAATTCAATAATGGATCCTGTGATGTATGTAAATCTGTAATCTACCATTCTCTATGACCTGTTTTTCCTGGGAGGAGAAGGAAGAGAAGGAGGAGGAAGAAGTAAAGAAAGAAGGAAGAGTAGGAGAAGCAATGTTTTCACAGGATGCTTTGTTAATATTTAAAAGTAGCTTTAAGAACAATAATAAAGTTCTTTTAAGACACACTCACAAAAAAAAATAATTCTGCACCTTAAGATTCACTCACCAGAGATGAGAAATGTATCCATAGATGCCCAGATCTTCAGTCACATTTATGAAAGGTCACTGAAGATTAGAGAAAGGATTTTTCTAAGGGAGGGGCCATAATCTTGTGCGGTCTTTCTTTGGGCTCACTTTGGTCCCAGACCCAGCTCGGGGTAGGTGTATCTTCAGAAGAGGTTTTGAGTTGATTGAAGCCAAGGGTTTTTGATGTTTCCACTCCTTACCACAATTACAGGGGAGTGAGCAGGCAGCTGGCACAGCTCTGCTTTGCTGTTTGTCTGCCTAGGAGTACCTCCGGTTTATAAAGGGCTTGTTCTTCATGTTTTGAAAATTTATGAAAAAAAATTCACATAGTGTAAAACTAAAACAAAGTAAAGTATTTGGTTTAATGATCAGCTTTTCATTTCTCATTTGTAGGTATTGTGTAAAGCCCACTTTTTTCAGGCTCCTGTTGCATGCAGTATTTTTCAATCCCTCAGTTTTCAGTGTTTTTTCATGGATTATATTTGTCTCTTATGTGCAACACAGAGTTGCACTTTTTTCTGTATTTAATCTCCTAATGTGTACCTCTGGATTGGGGACTTGAGACTATTTATATTGAGATGAATTACTGAAGAATATTGATTGATGCCTGTTATTGTGCTTTTGTTCTTTCACTGATTTCCTTATTCTTCCCTTTTACTCAATTCCTCACCCTGGTTTCATGTATTCATTCCAGTAAGATCTTTGATGTTTGGGCCTCACTTATTCTGTCTAGGTTATCACTGGGTATTTTTTTCAGTGCTGTTTTGGTAGTCATAAATTACTTAAGGTTCTGTTTGGTGGAAAATTGCTCTTTCTGCATCATTTTAAGGTTTTGTTTTTGTTCTAGTTTTTCATTCTATGAGAGTTTATTGCTGGAGTAGAGGATTCCTTTTGATTTTTATGTGCTAATTTTCTTCCTATTACATTACTCATCTTGGTTACTTATTACAAGTCTTACAGTAGAATAGTTGGACAATCTTTTATGGACAAGGTATTGTCATTTGAAATGAATGATAATTTCCCATGCATATCACTTTTTCTCTTGTTTTAGTGCTCTGCTAAATGACTAAAGTATTGTGTTAGTTATTTTCTCATTATTAGGACAAAATACTGGACACACACTGGTTGAAGGAGGAAAGATTTCTTTTAATAGTCCATGATACAGCAGAGAGACGGCAGCAGCAGCAAACCTACTTTCTTACTTTCTCTATAAAGCATCCAGACTCTAAGCCTATTGATTTCTGCCACTCTAAACAAGAGTGGGGCTTTCTCTTTTGGTAAATCTATAGATCACAACCACACCTATTGTAATTCAACTAGGGAAGTAATCCAGAGATCACACACCCTCAATCTCAGTATTGCATTCCCTAGACCTACCCACCTCTGAAAAGTCCCACCCATAAGCACTTGAGGTTTGAGGAGGTGTCTAGAAACAAGCCATAAAAATTTCACTGTAGAACTAGAGTGAGAGTGGATATCCTTTCTTTTTAATCATCTTAGAGTAGAGTCTTTCAGTTTTCTACCATTTAATATGATATTGGCAGTAGGTTTCTCACAAGTGGATTTTACCAGATTGAGATAAGGTTCTTCTATGTTCTTTCAAGTTTTATCATGAAAAGATGTAGGGTTTTGTCAAAGGACTTTTCTGAGCTATTCATATGACCTTTTTAACTTGATCCTTGCTTATCTTTCTGTGATACATTACACTGATAGTTTTGCATGTGGTGAAGTTTCCTTGCATCTATGAGATAAAGCTGGTTTGGTCATCATGATGTAAAATCATTTTGATGATTTGTGGCATTTTATGTGACAGCCTCTTGATGAGGACTTTTACATCTGAATTAAAGAGATTGGCAAATATTTCTCCTGTTTAGTTGGAGCTTTCTATGATTTTGTAATTAGGGTAATGCTAGCTTCCAAGAATGGCTCTGGGAACACTTCCCTCCCAATTTCATTAGAGTTTGAGGAATGCTGGCAATAAATCTGCCCTGCAGTTGTTTTAGTGTTCAACAGTGAATCATAGGGATTAGGGCTTTTCTTATTTAATGTGATTATTTTTATCCTTTTACTGCTTCTATTTCATTTCCTGAGTGTTTTTTGGAACATTCAGTGTCTTTATATTTTCTTGTTTTCATTTTGGTGGCACACACTTTCTAGGAATCTATTCATTTCTTCTCTATTCCCAAATATATTAACATGCAGATTTGTGAACTGGTTGTCATAACCTTGTTTTTAGAGTTGTGGTACTCTAACCTAAGTGCCGCCATCCTGTTCTGTATGCACTGTTTCCATTGTCCTAGATTGCAATCTTTGTTCCTCCTAAAATTCTTGAGGCCTTGCCAAAACCCCATTACCTTTGCAGCTGTGACCTTCTTAATCTGTAAAATTCCAGGAATTTGGCAATTTCCCTCCCTGAAAAGCTGTTATCTTTGTTTTCTGTAAATTTCCAGGAACTAGCCAACAACAAAGCTACAAAGCTTTAAACTTTGTACTCTGTAAGATTCCAGTAAACTGACCTTGAGCTGTAAAAAGCTTCCTGTAATCATCCCACCACAAGTTGTAAATCCCTGTAAATCCAGCTGTCTCTGTAAAAGGTCACCTTTGCCCCTCTCAACCTTTGCTTTGTGTTTTTTTCCTTTATAAATCCCTTGGAAATGTAACCTGGTTGTGCAGTTCTGCAGATTCCACCCCATCTGTGCCACCCGTGCCAGTTAAAATTAAAGCACAATCCCCCCCCCATTTTTTTGTACGTCATCTCATGTTTGGGGTACCACATTTGGGGGCTTGTCTAGGATGGACTACAAGACCCCTTGTCCAATGATTTTTCATCATTTGGCTGAAAATTTATAAGTATATTTGTTGTCTTTTGTTTTGTCTATTTGGGTGCCTTTTGTTTTGTCTATTTGGGTGCACACAATTTTAATCAAAGACGAGCCTAGTGCTCCTTCTGCACTGGAGTGGGACGCCCTCTGGTAATTTGAGGCTTTTTGCCTGTTTGGGGCATTTGCCCATTTGATTCATTTAACTTGTGTTTTTGTAATTGCCAGTTTACATTTCAGATTTCAGGTTTGTTACATTTTGGTTTCTGTTTCAGGTCTTTTGCATTTTGTTTTCCATTTCAGGTCTTATGCTGCCTTTTGGATTTAAGGGTTATAATGTAAATTGTTCCCCTCTAGGTTGCTTGACCACAGACAGAAAAACCTCAGTGTGTGTGTATGTTCAGTGTCTGTCCTGTCCTTGGTGGTGCCTGTGCAAATGCCAGTTTACATTTCGGGTTTCAGGTTTTGTTACATTTTGGTTTCTGTTTCAGGTCTTTTGCATTTTGGTTTCTGTTTCAGGTCTTATTCTGCCTTTTGGATTTAATGGTTATAATGAAAAATTTTCCCCTTTAGGTCACTCAGATATGGACAGCAGCACTCCTCTGAGTGTGTTCAGTGTTTTCCTCATCTTTTGTGGTGTTTAGTTCTGTTTTTTTGTCTTTGACCAGTCACTAACAATCATTGACCAAGCATTGTCATCTGTGTCTGTCTCCTTTAAACTTGGTCCTTAATCACTTTGGAGACTTTAAAGAATGGGCCTGAGGATATGGAGAACCAGTACATCCTGGCAGACTCCATATTCTCTGTGAACTTCAGTGGCCTTCTGGGGCTCCTAATTGGTGCCTGATGGGGAGTTTTGATCTTTGTGCAGCTCAAGCCATTGAACTGTATGTATTTGGTCCCCCACCCCAACCAAACCAGATAGTTTATATCCAGGTTTGGATTGATCTTATCTATGATCCCCCTGTTTGTCTTAAAAGGTTTCTCAAAGCTTCCAATCCTCAACCTGGAACCCCCCCCCACCTTCTGGCATCACTAAAAGAGAAACTAAAACCTCAAAAGCCAAAGCCAGGATGGAGCAAGATTCTACTTGCTGAATAAGAAGAATCTCTGCCACCACCCTATCAATCCCCAGCCCTGGCACCATCAACTCCAGAGCTGAGACAACCTTCCTCTCATCCCCCCAGCCCCATTCGGACTAGGAGTCATTAGCATTCAGAATTGCCAGACTCCTCTTTGGCAACCTCTGCTCTCCTTCCTTTGTGTGAGGTTCCTAACCCTGAAAATCCTTCTATACCATTAGTCACCTATGTTCCTTTCTCTACTTCTGACCTTTTAACTGGAGACAACAAAACCCACCCTTTTCTAAGGACCCTCAGGGCCTCATTGCTCTCCTGGAATCCATTTTCTCTACCCATTGCCCCACCTGGGACAACTGTCAGCAGATATTACAGGTCCTATTTACTGTGGAGGAAAGGGAGTACATTCACACCCTGGGCCAAAAAGCGGTGCACGATCCTGGTGGAAACCTATCTCCTGATCCTGAATGCCAGAACCATGTTTGCCCTTGTCCCATTTGACCAGAACCCCAATATGGCTGGAGGTAAGGAGGTTCTCAATCGGTATCACCAGCTGTTTTTAAAAGGCCTTAAGGGCACTGCCAGGAAACCCACCAATTTGTCCAAGGTCTCAGAGGTAAGGCAATTGGCTAATGAATCCCCCTGGGGTTTCCTGGAGAGATTACAAGAGGCTTATCACATTTATACACCCACAGACCCAGTAGAACCTAAAAATGCATGGGCAATTAACATTGCCTTTGTGACCCAGTTGGCCCCAGATATTAAATGAACATTACAGAAACTTGAAGGATTTGAGGGAATTCCCCTAAGTCAGTTAGAAATTGCTCAAAAGGTGTTTGATAACTGAGAGGTCCTAAAAGACCAAAAATTGACTTAAGTCCTAGAAGTCTTGGCTGATAAAGTCACTAAGTCCGACAAAAAGCCACTTCACCCACCTCTAGATAAACAGGACATTGGTGAAAAGATTGCCCTAAACTGAAGGCTAAATTAGAGAGAAATGTAAAGACTCTGCTCTCCCGTGTTTGAGGAAGTCAGGGCTCTTATGCTCCCCAAGCCCAGGCTACAAGAATTTCTGTGGACTGTTTGATACTACATACTTTGGATTATCAACTTTGCTGAAATAGCCCAGCCTCTCTGTGACTCTTTGAGGGGGACCACCCAAGGACAGATTCTCAAGACCAAGTTTTTAAGTGACTGAGACTAGCCCTACCTGAGGCTCCTGCCCTGGCTCTTCCTGACTTCCAAAAAAAGCCTTTTTCCCTCTATGTAGATGAGAAGTAAAAAATAGCAAAGGGAATTTTTACTTAGAGCTTGGGGCCATGGCAGAGGCCTATTGCCTATCCCCCCAAGAGACTATAGACAAAGTGGCAGCTGGATGGCCACTTTGTTTTTGAGTGATTGCCTCAGTGGCCTCTTGGTAAAAGAGGCCCAAAAAACTGACTTTTGGACAAAAATTCCTGATTGTCTCCTCCCACTCCTTGGAGACCCTCATTAAAGCCCTACCTGATCAATGGCTGTCTAACTCCCGAGTAATGTATTACCAAGCTCTGCTCCTGGATCCAGCAATTATCAGTTTTAAAGAAACTGCTGCTTTAAACCCTGCTACTCTGCTGCCTGATGATGACCCTTCTTCACCCCTCCACGACTGCATTGAGATTGTAGACAACCTCACGGGACTCGGACCTGACCTGAAAGATCAGCCCCTGCCCGGGGTTCCACCATACTTTTCTGATGTGAGCAGCTTCATTCATCATCCATCAAGGTAAGCGGGCAGTGGGACAGTAACCATGGAAACCTGAGTCTTTTGGAAACAGGACTTAGAGCCAGGCATCTCTGCCCAAAGGGCGGAGCTCATTGCTCACTGAGGCCCTCAAGTTGCCTGAGGGAAAAGCTGACAGTAGATATACCTTTGCAATTATGTTCATGGGGCTATTTACTAGGAGAGTGGCCTATTGACCTCTGGGGGTCATAAGATTAAAAATGCACCCCAGATTTTGGATTTACTGGCTGCTATCTGGATGCCAAATTGAGTAGCCATCATCCATTGTAAAGCCCATCAGTTGGGAGATGATCCTGTTATACAGGGAAATAACTTAGCTGATGGTACAGCCTGGAAGGTGGCCCTAAAATCAATGGGGACTGAGCCAACCTCAAAGCTACTGTTAGTTCCTCCCACTTTGTCATAACCTGTTTTCACTCTAAAGGACTTGCATTTGGCTGCTTAGCTCCAGGCAAAACCTATTATTCCTGGAGGCTGGTGTCAGCTGCCTGACAAACAGGTCCTACTCCCTGAGGCATTGGGACATGAGCTCATGTATCAGGCCCATCGATTTACCCATTTGGGAGGAACAAAATTGGCCAAACTTTTCTGGGATCATTTCTTTATTCCCCACCAGACCAAGCTTGCACAGTCTGAGAGCCTCAGGTGTCCTCAATTTCAATTGGTGAACCCAAAGTGACTTAAGCCATCAGAGACTGCGCAGTACCATGGAACCATGCCTGGAGAACCTTGGGAGATTGATTTTACTGAGATGGGAAAATCTGGACTTCAGGGATATAAGTATCTCCTAATAACGGTTGACACCTTCACTGAATGGGTTGAAGCTTTTCCTACCAAATCAGAGTTAGCCTAATAGTAGCTAAAAAGCTTCTATATGAGATTATTCCCAGATTTGTCCTCCCTTTATCCATGGGGTTTGACAATGGCCCAGCTTTTATAGCTCAGATAACTCAAAAATTAACCCAAGTTTTACAGATTTATTGGAAATTTCACTGTGCTTACTGGCTTCAAAGTTCAGGACAAGTAGAAAGGATAAATCAGACTTTAGAAATGGTAATAACTAAGATGGCATCAAAAGCTGGTGAAAACCAGGTGAGTCTCCTTCCTTTTGCCCTCTTGGGTGTGTGTTGCACTCCCTATGTAGCTGGTATTTTACCATTTGAAGCCCCATATAAGATACCCCCACCCCTTATTCCTAATATTTCTAAGGAAAAACTAGCAGATTTAGCTAACCAAGACTTTATTAAGTCTCTTCAGAACTCTCCAACCTGTCCTGACCTCGGTTCACTGGTTATTCAAGCAAAAACATCCCCTACTTGCAGTTTCTCCTGAGGACGACCACCCGGGAGCAGAACCTGGAAGTCAAGTCCTCATCAGGAGCATCCTAGAGTGCTTGGAAGCATGAACTCAGGGTTGATTTTATTTTCTTCTAGTTATTTTAATTATGTGATGATGATATTAAGGTAAAAGATGTGCAAACAAGTTTTTAAAATTTAACAAGGAATCTTGCTGAACACTTGTCACTGTGTTGAAACTACCTGTTTTGGTTTTTGTTTTCTGCCAGAGGGAACCATCCATGTGAACCAAAGGGCAGAGGATTGTAAGAACTATGGGAAATTTAGAAAGGATGTTGAAAGAGTTTGATTTAAAAAGTAATAAGCAAGTTTAGAATAAGGCTATGAGCAGATACCATTATCTGAGATCCCACTGTGAGCCAATGATTTGTCTCACCTACAAAAAATCAGTGGGAAATGTGCTCTAACCCAAGCACTGTCATCCTGTTCTGTATGCACTGTTTCCATTGTCCTAGATTCCAAACTTTGTTCCTCCTAAAATTCTTGAAGCCTGGCCAAAACCCCCTTAACTTTGCAGCTGTGATCTTCTTACTCTGTAAAATTCCAGGAATTTAGCAACTCCCCTCCCTGTTACCTTTGTTTTCTGTAAATTTCCAGGAACTAGCCAACCACCAAGCTACAAAGCTGTAAACTTTGTACTCTGTAAGATTCCAGTAAACTGACTTTGATCTGTAAAGCTTCCCGGAATCAGCCCACCACAAGTAATAAATCCCTGTAAATCTAGCTGTCTCTGTGAAAGGTCACCTTCGCCCCTCTCAACCTTTGCTTTGTGGTTTTTTTCCTTTATAAACCCCTTGGAAATGTAACCTGGCTGCACCAGGACTTGCCTTCCAGGTTCTGCTGCCGGGTGGTCATCCTCAGGAGAAACTGCAACTAGGGGATGTTTTTGCTTGAATAACTGGTGAACCGAGATCAGGACAGGTTGGAGAGTTCTGAAGAGACTTAATAAGTTCTGCAGATTCCATCACCTCAGTGCTGCTGGTGCCAGCTGAAATTAAAGCACTATTTTTCCCCCAATTTTTTTGGACATTGTCTCATTTTTGGGGTACCACAATATTGTCCATGAAATGGCACATTTTTTCCTTACCAATTGCCTTCAATTAGCTAGTATTACCCAAAATGTCAAGAAAAGACACAAATAAATGAGTTTGATCTGCAATGCAAAAAAAGAGACACAAATCAATGCAATTATAAATGAAAAAAGTGACATCAGTTTAGACAATATTGAAATTCAGAAGATTATTTCACAAAAGTGTGCACCAATGTATGTAGAGTTCATCATAAATGGAGAGACTCCTAGATACACATGAATTACTGAAACTTAACTAATGAGTCTTAAAATACTAACTAATCCAATAACTGATAAAAAAACTTTTAAGCATCACTAAAACACTACCACATGTGACAAGCCCAACATATGACTGATTCACTATGAAATTCTACAAAAACTGCAAGGCAAATCTAATTTCAACTTTCCTCAAACAAAGTAATGAAATTGAAATGAAAAGCATATTCCCAAAATCATTCTGGGAAGCTATCTTAACCCTGATACAGAAGGTATACTTGGATCCAAACAAACAACAACAGTAAAAAGAACTATGTGGCAATCCCTCTAATGAACATAGATGAAAAATCCTCAACAATTAGTTAAAGAAATCATCAAAAATATTATACATTTCATGTGAATTCTCTGTATGTGAAGATATGGACAACTATTTGGAAGAAAACAAGAGGCAATATCATAGATAGCAAAGATCTCTGATTGTCTTGCTTTGAAATTTGTCTCTTATATTGGTTTCTTGTATTCTGTTTTGTTCTGTTTTGTTGTGTTTAATTTTAACCTCTTTAAAATAAAAAAATGCAAAAGACTATTTTACAACATGACCAAGTATGTTTCATCCCAGAGTAGCTTTATTTATATTCACAAACTAGACTTCAAACTAAAATTAATAAGAAAAGATAAAGAGGACTACAGCATCTTGGTTATAGGAAAAACCAAGTAGATATAATAATTGTAAATATATATACATCAAGAATTTGATGTGTCAGATTTTCTGAAACAATTACTTTATGTAGGGTTAGATGGAACACAGTGTAATCCCACTGGGTAGTTTGATACTCACTTTCACAAACAAGTCAACCAGAAAATATCAACTAAGACATATTGCTGATAAACTGTGGCCTTTTGGGGGCAGGGGGGTACTGGCAAGGGACTACGGAGAGATGACTCGATATCAGGCTGATGGCAAAGATCTGATTTTATTGCAGAAGTGCAAGAGTGTATAAATATCTGAAGAGGGAGGACACAAGTAATCTTATAGAAGGGCAGAAGTGAGCTTAGAGAAGGCGGGCATGCACTATGGGGTGGGCTCCAAGGGAGGAGGCCTGGCAGGAATGCTCCATTTGGTGTGCCAAGAAGCAGGGAATCTGAGTGTGCTGAGACTCTCTCTTCTGCCAGGGTGGCCAGCCAGACCTCCGGACCTCAACCTCCCACAGATTGTCCCCCCTTTTTTTAATTAATGCCAATTGTATGAGGGCCATCATGGCTTGTGCTTGTTGAGAATGTAAGGTGTGGACCCGGTGCATAACAGCCATAAGACATAAAAACCAGTTATTCTCAGTAACCCCAGAAGTCCCAGAATGAGGAGATTAGAGGGCATAAAGAAATGTTGTAAGTTATGTAAGAGGTCATTGAGGATAGTATCAGTCAGCACTGGCATTTGGATGGAATCAATTATCTGTATTTGGTTGGTGAGCTGTAAAGACAGGTTCCAATAGTTGCTGTTGTATGGACAAAAAATCCAGTCATGAAGTGAAAGGCACACAGCTAACAGGTTGGCAGGTTTTGGAGTAATGCATGTTAGTGTAGGCATTTATCTGTTGTTGCACTCAAAAGGTTTCTGTGATGAAGGTCGAGAGGTTGTTGAGGGCAACGGCAGTTAGTGTGGACTGGGATAGTGAGATGGCTGCAGTGGCTCCTGCAGCAGCTGCTGTAAGGAAAGCTAAGATGAGTGCTGTTATGGCAGATGCTCTGAAGTTTCACTTTTGGTGGACCTGTAAGGAAGGCTTGGTCATTTGGAGAGGCAGACCAGGGGCCTGCCAGCTAGAGACATTTATAGGAACCCAGAGTACTGAGGGTGTATGAAGAATAAGCATTTAGGGGAGGGTCTCATTCCTGCAGTTAGTAAGCCAACAGGTATTATTTGAGGTGCAATTAAAAACAGGATCAGTAGAGAACAGTAGTAGGAAGGGGGCAGTGATTCAGGAATGAGAAGTAAAGGAAACAAAGGAAATGGGAACATTGGTAGTAATGTTGTTATGTGAAGGAGGGATAGAAAACAGAGGGAGGCTGGTTTGGCACAGGGATTGTATGCTTGGTACCTTGCCAAGGCTGCTGCCACAAATCTGTTTGGTATTACCTGATCCTGTGGAGCCACCTTCTATCATGTTGACTAATGTTTTCTTCCAAATAGTTGTCCATATTGTCACATACTGGGAATTCACATGAAACAACATAGTATGGAACTGATCTAAACAGGACAAGGAAGGCATTTCAGGTCTTCAAGACCAGACAATAGAGAAAAAAAGAATGGCTGTCATAGTGTCTCTCATTCTCTTCAAAACATCTGTCCATACCTTCATGTGTGTTGAACTTAAACAAAACAAAACAAGCTAAAATGACTTTGACCAAAGAATGATACTATTGCTGGATTTAATATCATGACATTATGGATTCAGCACTGGGTGCTGTAGTGTCTCTTTTACTTCAAAGTAATTGCTCATTTCAACATGCATTATACAGTTGGTTCTCATAAACTGTTTAAAAGTTTTACACATGCATGAGTCTCTACATGTATATCTATCCTTTCTGTATTAGAGGGAAAAACAAAACTTAGCAAGACAAAACAAAACAATTCCTAGAAAAGTGTGAAGCAAAAAGTCATATAAAACCACAATACAAAGTGATCTACACTGGTTACCATGATATCTCAGCAGTGTATAACAACACTAATAAAAACAAAGCATTAGAGATATTATATGACTTCAAAAGCAGGCAATAATCAAACCTGAGTGGGTATTTTATTGAATCTTGTCATCTTCAGTGTAGTTGCCTATAATCTTAGACTTGATGCTATCAATCATAACAGATTTGAATAAAATCACTCAATACAAGATAGCACTCTAACAAATCAGATTCAAATAAGATCAGTCATAATAAGACAGTATAAGTTATAAATGGCTTCAGATTAAATTGGTAGTAAATTAAGGATGATTACCATAATATGTCCTCTTATTTTGGGGATATCTGACCATGTACTCAAGTCTAGTGTAAGTAGAAAAACTGAAATAGCATGTAACCCATCCAAACAGAGTGATGAGAATAATGTAAATTTTAAATCTTGTTACCCCATTAACAATATCTTCTGTCTTCCTTTTTTAGAAAATTCCTCCCCTTTCACTCCCATAGGGTGCACTGCTTATATTGGGTCCCCCTGCCTCTCTATGTAGAGCATCTCAATGGACCCTATCTCCTGATCTACTCTGCCTGTGTTTCTCTCTGTTAGTATTTTGAGGCCCTCTATACTAGAAATTACAACCAAACTTCTCTGCCTCATTTCTGCTACTCTATTTTTCTGCCATTCATTGTCTATTTTTCTCTTCCACTCCACTATCTGCCCCACTCTCTGAGGCCTCTCTGTAACTGTTCTTGAAATGCTCGTATTCTTTTTGTCTCTTTCTAAAATTTTCTTTAGTATTTTTTGTAGGATTGCGTTGGTGGTCACAAATTCTCTGTTTCTCTTTGTCATGGAAGCATCTATTTCTCCATTAATTTCTAGAGAGAGTTTTACAGGACACATCAATCTGGCTGGGTTTGTTCTCCTTCAGGGCTTCAATTATTTCACTCCAAGCTCTTCTTGACTTGATGGTCTGTGTCGAGAAATCTGCCATGATTTTGATGGGTTTTCCTTTATAGGTGATCTGTTTCTTTGTTCTGATGGCTTTTAATATTCTGTTCTTATATTGAATTTCTGGGATCTTGATTATTATGTGTCTGAGTGTAGCTCTGTTTTGGTTCTAAGTGGCTGGAGTTCTGTATGCTTCACATGTCTGCATATCATGTTCTTTTTCTATGTTTGGGAAGTTTTCATTAATAATTTTCTGTGAATAGCCTTTGTCATTTAAGCTTTGTGAGGCTTGAATGTGTTTTTCTATATAGTCAGGGGTGGATGTGCCTCAGGAGTAAGGAACCTAAGTGAGACAGGATCTGGGCTGTCTTGTAAAAGATCATATAAGGGATGTAATTTGTCTGAAGCAAGGGGCATAGCAGGCCAAAGCCAGTTAATAACACCACATAATTTTTGTAGTTCTGCCAACATGTAAGAGTATTTTCTGAAGAGTTTAGGAGCTATTAGGGTAACCTGCTGTGAGATGTGATGATCTAAGAAAGTATATGGCCATTTAGTTTGGATTTTGTCTGAGGTGATCTAAGGCCAATTGTGTTTAGGTTCCTTATTCATTGTTGGAGTCCTATTTGTAGAAGATGCTGATCTAGGTGAGAGGAGGATGTCATCCATGTAATGGATGCAGTGGTAGGTCTGTCTGAGGGGATTTATGGAATGATCTACATACATTTGACAAATTGTTGGACTACTGATCATTCCCTGCGGGAGTAGTTTCCAGTGGTACCTCTCAGAGTGTCCCTGATGATTTACTTTGGGGACAGAGAAGGCAAATTTGCACTGGTCTGATTCATGTAAAGGGATGTAGAAGAAGCAGTCATTTGTATCTATTATAGCTATATAATGATCCCAGGGGATAGCTGTAGGGCATGGTAATCCCAGTTGTAGAACACCCATTTTTATATGTTTGTTAACCTCTCTAAGATCATGGAATAGGCAAAATTTATTTTTGTCATTCTTGTGTATCACAAATACTGGGGTGTTCCAGGGGCTGTTTGAAGGCTTATATATCCCTGGAGAAGTTTTTAAGTAACTGATTAAGTGCCATTAATTTTGGGGACATCAAGGGCCACTGTTCCACCCATACAGGTTCATTAGTGTCCCACTGTAACTGTATGGGTTGTGCTTTTACCACCAGAGAAGTAGCCCCATGAGGAGGGGGAGTGGCTCTGTGGTTAGTTTGACATTCAGTTGAGCAAGTATGTCTCTCCCCCAAAGGACTTGAGGGAGCCCCTTTAAAAAGAGGGGTTGGAAATGGCTGGATCATCCCTTATTATCTCTCCATGATAGTAAAGTAGCTGTTTGGGTGGCAGGTTGATGGCCAGGGGCCGCTTGGACTAGGGGTCCAGGAGCTAAAGGCCAGAATGTGCATATGGGTCAAATGGTAAACAGGAGCACTCAGCTCCAGAATTATTTAAGCCTGAGATTGTCATTTCCTCAATGGTCAAGGCAAATAATGCTTTATTTTCAGTTATGGGTGCAGTCCACAGGATTTGAGAAGACATTTTTATTTCCCTGTTTTGTGGTCAGGCTAAGGGTTGCCCCTTTGGGAGTTTAAAGGATTGCCATCTTCTCTGCTTTGGATCTACAGTCTTTGGTCCAGTGATACCCTCATTTACATCTAGGGCACAGTGTAGGGGGCTTTGGTTTAGTAGTGTTGGTATTTTGTCCCTTTTGTGGGCAGTCCTAGGCAAAATGGCCAGGGGCTTTACATGTGAAGCAGAGTGGTAACATGGCAGTGCCTATTTTTAGGTGAGCTGCTAAGGCTGCCACTAAGGCTTGTGCACCTTGGGCATTAACTTCCTTGCAAGCTAGGATCCATCACTCAAGGTCTTCATTTTTAATGGGGCTACTAATGTAATGTCCTGCGTGTGGGGGTAGCTCCTTCAAAAATCAACTCTTTAGCCAGAGGATTAGAAGCTCCCTCAAGTTGTACTTTTCACTTGCAGGATTCGAGAACTTTAGAAACAAAGGAGGCAAAGTCCTCATTAGCCCCTTGTATTAGCTTGCTCTTTGGAGTTACAGGGTCTGCATGACAGTGGTTAAAATCTCTCAGGAAAGTTAGCCTTACTTGATCAAAATATTGGGGAGGACCTTGTGCCTGTATGGCTGGAGAGGCATAAATGCCTTCTCCCAGAAGGCATACATAATTGAGTACCACATTTGCTCTAGAGTTTCTCTCTGCCTGTTGTTTGTATTCATCTTTATACATAGACAGCCAATCTAGGTATTGACCACTACTAAAAATGGCTTTTGCCTGCTGTTTCCAGTCAGTGGGACAATTAAGTTCCATACTGTTTCAAGGAGTTGTTGGGCAAAGGCCCTTGGATGCCATAATACTTGACTTCCTCCCAGAGGCATTTTAAGGTGTTATGTTCATGAGAATATCAGGGTATAGGATGAGCAGGATTCTGATGTAAATTAATAGGAAACACATCATTTATCTGTTCCTCCCACTCACAATATTTTCCCCAATTATCCTGAGTATGGCATAAGCCCTCATAATAATCCTGCCATTCTGTAGTGGTAGACTGAGATTTTGTATTCATATTTGTCCAGCAGTAGGATTCCCATAGATCTTTAGTCTGTAAGGTAGCCACATCACCAGTAGGTGGTGCTGCCAGATAGGCAGGCAGTTCATCCCAGTCCAGTTCCACTTTCATTGCCTGACAGGGCAGAGGTTTTGCCCTGTTGGCCTGTGGAGAACTTGGCTGGGGTGGGGACATTCTCCTCAGCACCATCTTTGGACCTATTAAGGGTTCAAGAGAAGGGTATATTTTCATTACTTTAAGCAGCAGAATAGAGGTCCTTTCCTCAATTGGGTTTATTTGATCTTGTTGGCTCAGTGAGAGATCTTTTTCCAATTCTTGAGTAAGGGATGGAACCCCATGGACACCATGACAGCACAAGCAGCAGGATCCACTAACAGCGGGAAGGCTTCCGAATCAACCCCAGTCACATTATCTGAGCCCGTTAGGCAAACTCTAATGGTGAGCAAAGTAGCTTGGAGCTCCAGGGGAAAGACTTTCCCTTCATGTTGTTCAACAACTTGGACACGCTTTAGGAGCTGAGTCCAAGTCTGAGGATCCCATATGTAAGCAGTGCGGAGCCAGGGATTAAGAGGGAGAAGGATTTCCTAATACTGGAAAAGGGCAGAATAGGCAATTTTGCAAGAGGGCAGTAAGAGCTCATGCCTGTGGGTGATGCTCCTTGCAAAACATGGGGCCCATCATGTGGGTGGGGGCCACTTACTGAGTCCCAAGGAGGCACCAGTGCACCACTTTTGGCACCACTTGTGGCCATTTTGTGGCCACAGGGGACTCGCAAGAGATGATGGAGAGAAGACTCTGGAGATCAGGCTGATGGTTTAGCTCTGATTTTATTGCAGAAGTGCAGGAGTATATATAAGGCTGAAGAGGTAGGGTGGAAGTGGGCTTAGAGAAGGGCAGAAGTGAATTTAGAGAAGGGCAGAAATGAGCTTACAGAAGGTGGGGATGCACTGTGGGGCAGGCTATGAGTGGGGTGGCCCTGGCAAGAATCCTCTACTTTGGTGCCCAGGAGTGGGGAATCTGTGTGTGCTCAGATTTGCTCTTCTGCCAGGGAGGCCAGCCAGAGCTCTGGACCTGGACCTCCCACAATAAACTACAGTACAGATTTAATAAAATTAATAGATACTTATAGAGTGCTAATATAGGAAAAAATTTACATATTGTATTCCACAGCATATGGAACTTTCTCTGAATTACACCACACTTTAAGCTATGAAGCATATTTAAATAAATATGCAAAACAATCACAGCCTGTCTGATATGATCACACCCCAGCTTATCACAGTGAAATAATAATAGAAATCAATAAGAAAGAAATCATAGATAGTGACCAATCACAGAGATTTAATAATTCAATGCTGAATGGCCAATGGTTCTCAGAACAAAGCAAAGAATAAAGTAAATTCCTAGATTCAAAGGGTAATGACAACACAACATATCAAAATCACTGAGACACAATAAAAACAGTCATAAAAAGAAAATTTATGGCTGAGAACCTACATCACAAAAACAATAATCCTGAATAAATAAATGAATGGTGCATCTCAATGTCCTAATGAAAAAGAACACCCCAAATGCAAGCACTGTGGAAGAAATTAAAGTGTGAAGATCAGAGCAGTAATTCAATAAAATAGAAACTTAAAGAACAACACAAAGGGCTGCTGGGGATTTAGCTCAGTGGCCTAAGTGTCTGCCTGGCAAGTATGAGGTCATGAGTTCGATCCCTGGTACAAAAAAAAAAAAAGAACAACACAAAGGATCAATGGCTTAAAGAGTTGTTCTTTGAATCATAATCTTAATAAAACCTTAGTCAAAATTTAAAGAGAATGAGAAGTAACAAACTAAAAAATTTAGAACTGAAAAATGTAAAATCAGAACAGATATTACTGAAATCCAGAGAATTAGTAGAAATTACTTTGAAGACATATTCCAATAAATTGGAAAATCTATAAGAAATGTGTGTGTTCCCAGACACATATGACACATGATTATTGAAGAAAGAAGACAATATTTTAAAAATTCATAAAAGGAAAGAAGACTGAAGTAATCATGAAAAACTCCTAATGAAGAAACACCCAAGATTTGGTGTACTTATTGCTAAATTTTATCAAATTTGAAGAAAAACTAACACCAAGCTTTTCAAAATTCTCCTAAACCAAAAAGGAAAGTCTGCTTCCAGGCTATTTCTATGAAGTAATTAACCTGTGTCTATGAATCCGTATCCTGATGCCAAAATTGAACAAATACTAAACATAAAAGAAAACTGTAGATCAATATCCATGGTCAATACAGAAGCAAATATCATCAGTAACATTCTTGAAAACAAAATTCATCACTATGGAGATCATATAACATGGTCAAGCATGTGCCACCACTGACAAAATGATGTTTCAGTCCATGTAAATCAATAAATATAATATTCTACCATGATTAAAACCAAGGACAAATACCACATGATTATCTCATTATATGTAGCAAATGACTTTGAAAATACTTAACTATCCTTTATCCTAAAAAAACCTGCAGAAAATATGTTACAAGAATCTTTCCTCAGAAAGATAAAAATACAAGGTGTAAAATGCAACTGTCATCTTATTGTAAGGGGAAACACTGAAAGCATATTCTGCATAATTATGGATGAGACAATTGTGTCTGCTCTTTTCACTCCTGTTCAATATAGTATTTAAAATTTTTACCCACATAATTGAACAATAAAAAGAGTACAAATAAGAACAGAGGGCTGGGGATTTAGCTCAGCAACATAAGCATCTGCCTAGCAACTCTGTGGTTGTGAGTTTGATCCTTGGTAGCAATAAAAAATATAAAAAGAAAGGAAGAATTCAAATTCTCTCTATTTGATGAAGATGCAATTTTTTACAAAAGGCTCTAAAAATTCTGAAGGAAACTGTTAAATAAAATGAATTCAGTCAAGAGGTCAGATATAGAATTGACACAAAAAATCAGTAACTATATTATGAACTACTAAGAGAGAAATGAAAACGATTTCATTTACAATAGTTTCAATAAATTACTAGGAATCAACCTACCAAACAAGATGGAAGACCTTCATAATGAAAAATACAGAGCACTGCAAAACTATTTTGGAAGACATTAGAAAATGGAAAAATTTGTCTTGTTCACGTACTGGCAGAAATTTGCCAAAATGGCCACATTACCAAAACTAATCTAAAGATTCCATGTACTCCCTGGTAAAATACTAACAACATTCCTCACCAAACTAGAAAATCCAAACTGAGCATTTATAGAGAAGTGCAAAAGACCCATAATTGTCCATGCAAACCTCAAAGCAACACAATACCAAATTTAAAAGTACAATATAATGTCAAGTAACAGAAACATAATGCTTTCATCAAAAGAGACATGTAGACAAATAAAATAAAACAGAAGACATAAAAAGAAACTCATTCATCTAAATCCATTTGACTTCTGACAAAGAAGGCAAAAATAAGTGCTAAAGAAAAGATACACTTTTCAGCAATAGCTGCAAGGAAAACTATCCATTGGCAGAAGAATGAAATGAGATTTTACTCTGTACTAAAATCAGATAAAATGGATAGAAGTTTTTTGTATAAGACTGGGCACCTCACAACTGCTGGACTATGATGTAGGAAATAAGCTTGAAGTTATAAGCACAGGAAAAGACTTCCTGAATAGGACTGCAATAGCAAAGGAAGTAAATCAGCAATAAGCAAATTAGATGACAACTAAGTAAAAAACTTCTCTACAGCACAGGAAACAATGAACAGAAGGCACAACTTACAAAATGGGACAAAATCTTTACCAGATACTCTGCTAGAGAGGATTAATATTCAGAGTATGTAAAGAATTCAAAAATCTGAACACCAAAAGAAGCAGCCTAATCATTAAATGAACAAGTGAATTGAGCAGAAAACCCTAAAAGGAATAAATATAAAGACCAGCCAAAAGGGTTGAGTATAGACAGCGGTGCATAAGGGAAGTTTAGAAGATTTTTACTAGAAAATTCAGGTACTCAGTAATGAGGAGGGAGATGAACACAGATACATTAAGGGAACCTGCAGAACTAACCCACCAAATCAACCCCAGGATCAGGGGGGTGCAGAATGTGAAGCTGGGCCACTCAGGCACCCAGCACTCCTTACACACCAGGCCCAGTGATAAACATATAGCCCCTGAAAAGTATCTAATGTGCTTGAAAGAGGGAGCATGTCTGCTGAGATTGGCTCCAGTCTACCCAATCTCCTCACTGGGAGAGGGACTCCAGTGAGGGAGATATTCATGGACTAGGAACCCAGTGTAACTGATAGCCAGATAATCACTCAGAGAGGGTGACTGAAAAATCACCAGGAGGCCTTTGTGAAAGTAAAAAACAAAGACACAGTTCTGCTTAGGGACCCATGGCTCAGAGAGTTTCAGGTACAAGTAGTGGTCTCCACTGATATGGCCCTGGGGAGAAAAGTAGCATGATCAGCAACACAACATGCCATTTCCCATCATGACATCTATGCTTCTGGGTCCATAGAATATCCTTGCCACTGCCCATTGTTCAGTGTCTGAACATGAGACCTTCTACAACCAAGCAAAAGCTTCTAAATACCTAGAGTCTACAGCATCACTGAGAGCACAGCCAGGGTATTGCTACATTATGGAGTGCTGAGAAAAAAAATCTCAAGTGAAGAACCTGAGAAAAGAGGCACAGCCAGAGGGTGCAGCATACTGTACCCATCTAGAACCTCACAGAATGAGAAGATAGAAGTGGAGGTTGGGTTTATCACAGAAGAAAAGGAATGGAGACTGAGAAGGCTGTTAAGAAGTCAGTGAAAACTGGCTACTGGACTAACCATAGTGTACCTTCCTCTCCTCTAACTTAACTGAAGTATCTGATCACAGGACAAAGGCACAAACCTCTACCTATCCATGCCTGTGGAAGCATAATCAAAATCAAACAGAGCACAACTAAAGAGGGAAGGAAGAAGACTCTAGTCCATTCAGCTCCTAAATTCAAGCCATGCACTGAAGGAAAAAAAACAGATCATAGGAGGAGAACCAGTTTAACTCATTGCAAGAGAATGCAGACCTGTGATTAAAGGAAAAGCAAAATAAATCCAAGCAGTACCCTACTTACCACTCCCAGAAGCACCAGCTAATTCAGTGTCCATGACATACTCTGTCAAACAATCATCCTTTGGTGCCTGAAAGTGAATTCTTCCACACTACAGCCAAAATTCTGTTGCATGCCATGAGGCCTAGGCACTACAGAGTTTAAGGGCTGAATTACACCTTGTGGTGTCCACAGGTGTTGCAGGAGATTCAGAAAGGAACTGCATAACCTGAGTGCATTGTCCAGTGTGTTACATTACAGGGATAAAATGGAGCAGGTTGTTTTGTTTCATTTTGGTTTTTTTTAAGAAGATCTCACCAGACATCTCAGATTGACCTTTAATTGGCAATACTTCTCCTTCAGCATCCCAAGTGCTGGGATTATAGGAATGTACCACAACACTTAGCTACAAAAGAGCAGTTTTAAACATCTGTAGAGATTAGAGGGGAAACTGTCTCTGCAAAACAAAATAAACCTGAAAGGGGTCAGCATCCCCAAGGAGAAATAATTGCCAAAGTAAAAAGTGCTAAATTTAAACAAAAAACAAAACAAAAAGCTATGAAACAAAAACCTTAGTTACTGTAATCTGCAAAAGCAGACTGTATGTGCTTTTATCCTGAGAGTAACTGATTCCACATAGCAAGTTACACTTGGAAAAGAAATTTGGTGTAGCATTCATTGAGTGATTAAGCAGAAGATGTTTTGGAAAGGGGGTATTTGTTTCAGACTGAGCCACTGTAAGAATCAGAATCCACAGAATATCTATACGTCACATGCCTGGGTAGGAGATTTCCCAGAGATGCAGACATAGAGAAGATGCTGGCTACACAAAGACCTCTGAGACTTTTCAGCTCAGGTCAGGCAGTATGAGGCATCTCACTCTCCATGGTAAGGAACCAGGCTGGTTTCTGGGGAGAGATCGAAAGCACTGTCATCAAGTCCAGTGGACTGCTTATCATCACCCCCTTGGCCACTCACATTAGGAACAAAGTTTAGTGGTCTTTCTTTTTCCCATCTGACAAGGTGATCAAGGAGATGATCAAGAAAATGCCTGAATTTGAACAGGTGCCACATGCTGGGGTGTGCAAAGAGCCTTTAAGGAACACCTCACATACCCATAGGCCAAAAAGTTTTGCAGAAAGCACAGTGATTTGGAGTGCAAAGAGGGACATAAAACCTTGATGGTGATGGGGTTACTAGAATTCTAAGGTGGACATGGTGGGAGATTGAGGTCTTGAGGTCTGGCTGGCTGCCCTGGCAGAAGAGAGAGTCGGAGCACACTCAGACTCCCTGCTCCTTGGAACAGTGAGTAGAGAATCCATGCTAGGGCCCCCCACTCAGACCCCACCCCACAATGCATCCCTGCCTTCCCTAAGGCTACTTCCACCCTTCCTGAAGCTCAATCCCACCCTTCCTCTTAGGTCACTTCCACCCTTCCTCTTCAGTCTATATAGACTCCTGCACTTCTTTAATAAAATTGGATCTGCACCATCAGCCTGATCTATGGAGTCATCTCTCTGTCACCCCTTGCCAGTCCCCCACAGCCCCAAAAAGGCTGCAAGTGGCACCCAAACATGGGGCAATTGTGCCTCCTCAGACTTGGTAAGTGTCCTCCACTCACATCATGGGCCCCACACTTTGCAAGGAGCAGCACCCACGGGCACAGGCTCTTGCTGCCCTCTTGCAAGCTAGGCAATGCAAAATTGCCTACTCTGCCCTTTCCCAGTATTAGGAAATCCTCCTCCCCCTTAATCCCTGGCTCTGCACTTCCTAGCTATGGGTCCCCAGACTGGGACTCAACTCCTAAATCGAGTCCAAGAAGTGGAGCAACATGAGGGGAAAGCCTTTACCCTGGGGCTCCAACCTACCTTACTTACCATCCAAGCATGTTTGATGGGCTTGGACAGCATCACTGTGTTCGATGCAGGGGCCTTCCTGCTGTTAGTGGATTCCACCACTTGCCCTGCTGCAGAGCACGTGGGGAAGTCCACCCCTTACCTGAGACTTTGAGAAAGATGTTTTGTGGGATTAGGTAAACTCAATGGAGGAGAAGGACTCTATTCTACTGAAAATCTATCCTTCTCTCAAGCCTTTAAAAGCTCCAAAGATGATGCCCAGAGAAGGGTCCCCAACCCAGCAAGTTCACCACAGAACCTCTGCCCTGTCAGACAATGAAAGAGGAACTTGACAGGGAGGACCCACCTGCCTACCCAGAAGCACTCCCTACTGGTGAGATGGGTCATTACACCCTAAAGATCCATGGAAATCTTACTGTTAGACAAATATAAATAGAAAATCTCAGTCTACCACTGCAGAATGGCATGATTATTATGAAGGCTTATGATGTATTCAGGATAACCGGGCAAAACACTGGGAATGGGAAAAAGAGGTAAATGATGCATTTCCTGTTAATTTACATCAGAATCCTACTTACCCTTTGCACTGGTATCCTCAAGAACATACCACCTTAAAGTGCCTCCGGGAGGCAGTCAAAGATGATGGCATCCAAGTACCTTTTGCCCAAGTACTCCTTGAAACAGTCAGTATGGAACTTAATTGTCCCACTGATTGGAAACAGCTAGCATTTTTAGTAGCGGTCAATACCTAGACAGCCTGGCTCACTATAAGGATGAATGTGAACACCATCTTGCCCCAAATGCAAACGTGGTTATTGCTGGGAGACACAGCAATATTGCTGCTCTAAGACTGATAGAGATGACAGCCATTTAAACTCCAAACAGGGCTACCCTCATCCCGGCTCTCTATAAGGATGAATGTGAACACCATCTTGCCCCAAATGCAAATGTGATTATTGCTGGGAGACACAGCAATATTGCTGCTCTAAGACTAATAGAGATGACAGCCATTTAAACTCCAAACAGGGCTACCCTCAGCCCGGTAACAAAAAAGGGACCTAATAAACAACAAACATAACTCACAAGTATTATTGATATAAAGGACTGCTTCTTTTCCATCTCCCTACACCCTGAAGACCAACCAAAATTTGCCTTTTCTATACCCCAAACTAAGCACAATGCCCCTTGTGAGAGATGCCATTGGACAGCCCACTAAAGATTTTAAAAGGTTACTTAATAGAAACTGCTGCTTTCTGCTTCTCTCCCTGCTTCTTACAGGCCCCCAGGCAGGGGAGGACACCAAAACCTCCACTGAGCCTGGAGTTTGGCCCAGAGAAGGAAGGTGAACAAACAATGTTGCTTGTCTAACTTGCAAGGAAAAATCAGGGTTATGGTTCAATCTACTGAAAACACAGTTCAAATCTCCCTAGATTATTTTATTGCTCAATTGGTTATTCTTCACTTGACAAAAATTGGAAAATCTGTAAGTAAAGAAAAGGTACCTAGGGATTTTGGATCTTTTGATACTTATTAGAGAGGAAAGACACAGTTCTGGCCTGCCCGAGCTACTCCGGTTTTTCCTATCACCTGTGCACATGCTTTATAAATCAAGAGTTTACACTGCACTGGTGCTCATATCCCCAACAACAGTGAGTTGACATGCAGGAGCAACACCTGCATGTCACAAGAAAGCACAAGGTACCTAAATATAAAATGCAGTTTCCATTTTCTTTACACAATACCACAAAAATTCATTGTAATCTTGAGGTCTAAAAGTAGTTAAATGTGCTCAAAATTTAAATTTCAAAAAAAAGGGGAGAGTTCACCTCATCATGGTTTTTGTTTGGCAGTATATACTATTTCAAATACTTAAATTCTAATACAGATGTAACTAATGCATCAGAACAATAATACAACCAAATAAAGTCTAAAAACCATCCATTAGAAATATCTTCATACTGGATAATAAAACACCCAGTCCAGTGCTACTGTAGGGTTGATGGTAGTCTTGTGTTTTTCCAGGAAATGCTAATTGGCCTATCTGGGTGCCAGTGTATGCTGTCCAGCTGTATCATGAGCCCAAACTGAGAAATGGTGTTGATTCCTCTCAAGAAGCTGATGCCCAGTCCTATGACAGTGATGCCTTGGAGACCACGCCACAATCAATAGAAAAGGATAAAGCTAGACTTGACCCAAGATGCCCACAAGATGGTAATCACAAATAAAAAAGGTCCAAATAGATGATAGAAATACATGTTAAGTCCTATGACAAAAATACATTAATTATAGATAAGGTTTTGTCTTTTTCAAATTCTTTGATAAGAGATCTCTGCTAATTGACCTACAACAAATCTGACTACTCTATTTAAAATTGCAAAATGTACAGCTGTAGACAAGTTTGTATAATTCAATTTAGCTAAAATGTATTTGAGTGCACTCTTATTGTGGAAGATGTTCATTAGTCTGCCTGCAAATCTGTCTGTTTGTCCAGTCTAAGACTTGGAGAGTTGTCGTGGACACTGCAACTCCGTGTTTGCTTCCACGTATGTTTGGATATATGCAGATTGTCTGTCCATGTTTTCCATTTGTCTGTTTGTGAACAGCTGTTCTTTTTTTATTTTGATCTCAGCAATTTTCCTTTCTCTTTTGCATTTATATATCATTTACTCAAGGTTTATTTGAGTTATAGAATAACAACACATGCTTCCACCTGGGTTCCCAGTTAGTCACAATAACGCTAAAATCAGTTATGTATATGTACTGTACATTGTTGCTTATCATAATTTAAGAGTCTCTCATTGTTCAAAGATAATATGTTAAATGTTATTATTGGAGTTTTCTTAAGAAAAAAATTATTATAAAATGATTAAACAAATATCCCTTAGGGTTGGGATTGCTGGACAAGACTTCAGTTGATGAATAAGAATGTGGGCACCTGGTAACCTTTTACCAGCTCTTGTTCATTGATTGGAGGCTCCAATGATCTCCATAACTTTCTGTGAGACATCTCAACTGAAGTTATATGACAATGTTATTATAATATGTTCACATTGGTCATCGTTAAAAATACACTAATACAAAAGGTTTTTTGATTTAAAAAATGCCCATAAAAAGGTTTTCATAGGCTTATGACAAATGATTGTTGCTAACTTCATGGTGTATGCATATATTCATGCTTCCAGATATACTGGTTTCCCAAAATGTCAAACAGGAATTGTTTATGGTGACAGAATTTTGGTTCAGATTCAGATCCCTGCCTCTCACCGATGCTTATGAGATGTATATCCCCCTAAATGATAACAAGTTAGGTAAAATATTCTATGTATTACATAGGGATGATTAACCAAAAAGGAGTAATTTGATGTCAAAATTAAGATTCAAGTGTGTTACAGTGTTATCATGATTTTTTGTGCTACCACATTGTATATGATTTGATTTCTATATTTTATATGTAAAATATGCAACTGTTTGCCACTATTCTACAGGTGTGCAACTGTTAGAGCCGCCATGGTTGTTAAAAAAATCATGGTTCTTGTTACACCAGTTCCTCCTTCATAAATGTCTGTTCAACATATAACATTTCCCTACATCATGGACTCCCTTACATTCCCCAAAGACAGACCATCATTAAACATACCAATCTTTGCTTAAAAATTTTAATAACAACAGCAGGGAACCTATGCTCCTGGAGCACACCAGATGAACTACTGTTCATCTAGTGTATTCATCTAGTTAGTTCATCTAGTTAGTTCATCTACTATTCATCTAGTTAGTTCATCTAGATAAACTAACTAAATCCTTTATCACTATGAATTTATTAAAAATAAAAGGCTATCTCCTATTCACAAACATTGCTGCCCATTACTTGCCCCTCCCACCCCACTTCCTCTGGTGAGATGGAAGGATCTCCTTAGTCAACAATGGCAAACTGCTGCTCCACTATTAACCCAGAGTAGAGGATTCACTTATCTTTCCAGAAACAGCCCCTCACCCTGTGTGGATCCCCACATTCGATCTCCAGCCCACCACTGCTGCGGACCTCAGAGATGGATTGACTGGAACTACACAAAAGTCACCCAGGGGGGGTATCAACTCGACGCAGGAGGAGGTGCATCCCTAATACTACCACCACCCCTCCATCACATGGGGAGCCATTAAAGCATGCTGCAACCAAGCCCGAAATCTCCTCCCTAATCTGCCCAGGCTACTGCTGAGTTGCCGCTGCAGGAGCCACCACTGCTGTCTCCCTCACTCGATTAACAGTGACTACCCAGGCTCTCAATAACCTATCCAGCTCCACCACTGAGACCTTTCAAGTGCAGCAACAAATAAACACCTACACCCACATGGCTCTCTTAAACCTTAACCAGCAAATAGACCTTCTAGACACAAAACTACAAGATCTGTGGCGCGTTGCTACAATGGCCTGACCAACAATACGCTTCTGTGGTGCTTTGCATTACTCCAAAACCTGCCAACCGGTTAGATGTGCATCTTTCACTTTGTGACTGGATTTTGAGTCCATACAACAGCACTTATTGGAACTTGTCTCTACAGCCCACCAACCAAATACAGATAATTGACTCCATCCAAATGCCAGTGCTGACTGATACTGTCCTCACTGACCACTTACATAATCTACAATACTTCTTTTTGCCCTCTAGTCTCCTCACTCTGGGACTCCTAGAATTACTGGGATTAATTGGTTTTTATGTCTTATGGATGTTATGCACCCTGGTCCATACCCTACATTCTCAACAAGCCATGATGGCCTCCATACAATTGGAATTAATAAAGAAGAGGGGGAATCTGTGGGAGGTCAAGGTCCTGAGGTCTGGCTGGCTGCCCTGTCAGAAGAGAGAGTTGGAGCACACTCAGACATACCTCTACTCGGCACACTGAGTAGAGTATCCCTGCCAGGGCCACCCCCCTTGGAACCTGCCCCACAGTGCATCCCCACCTTTCCTAAGCCTACTTCTACCCTTGCTGAAGCTCAATCCCACCCTTCCTCTCAGATCACTTGTGCCCTTCCTCTTCAGTCTATATAAATTCCTGCACTTCTGTAAAAAATCAGATCTGCACCATCAGCCTGATCTCAGAGTCATCTCTCTATCACCATTTGCCAGTCCCCCGCTGCCCCAAAAATGATGCAGGATACCATTGACTGACTGTATCAAGCAGGAAAGGCAGACAGGAACACAGCATTCACACTCAAAATATGTGAAAGTGAAAGCAAAACAGAGCTTATACTAACATTATGCCATCCCATATGTCAAGAATTTCAGTAATGTAAATGCAAGAAAGAAAATAATGGTTCAAAGAAACAGAATTTTTGATCAATTTATGTTTCTCTTTGGAAGAGTCTAGAAATTTCTCTTTTTTATTTTCCTTTTTGTCTTTTCAGTTACTTTTATTCATTTATTTTTATTTAAAAGAGAATAAAACAAAAGGGGGCACTACAGAGCAGATCAGAAGAGGACAACATAGGCAACACAGTACTCTACATTAAGTCAACTGAACATCAACAGTATCTAACACCATATCTCTTACTCTACTATAGTTGAGCATAGTTTCAATTACAATAATATCAAACATAACACAATAGTATAAAGCCATGCATATAGTGAAAGAATTCCACGGCTTTCTGAACCGAATAACAGAAAATGATCAATGGATATTATAATATCTCATTTTTGATACAAAAGAAAAAACTTTATTTGAACTATCACACATATTCAAATTCCAACGAGAAACAATGTGGTAGATAGAACCAATGGTAATAGAACAAAAAAAAAGCATGGTAGGACTTCTAAGAAGGATAATATTAAATCAGCAATAGCTGTCATAATGTTTTCTTCAAAACAGCTGTTCATATCATCACGTATGATATAGTCAAACAAAACAGGATAACACCATTCCAACTGATGATTTAAAACTTTGAAAGACATCAAAGCTATGAAATGGGGCCTCATGTTTACCATAAAGTCTTATATAATCTTATCAAATCTCATATTAGGGAGATTATATGGTATTTACCCTTGTGAGTTTGGTATATTTCACTTAAGAGAATGGTCTCAAGTCGTGTCCATTTATTTATAAATATCTCGATGTGATCATTCTTTATAGCTGAGTAGTACTCCATTGTATAAAAATGCCACAACTTTTTTATCCATTCCTCAGTTGATGGGCACTTA
>PVJX010017834.1:0-36312 GCA_004027295.1 Dolichotis patagonum
GGTGCCCAGCCCTTCTTTTATTAATCTACTTATCTCTTGTTTAATTTGAATTAATATTTCAGTTTTGGTCCCACTTACGAGGTCCTGAAGATATCTCTTTATGTCCGCTAATGCTGTGTTTGATGTTGCATTTTTGCTGCCCTCAATCTCTTTTGTATTTACCTCTCCTGGATCAATGTTCTCAGGGTTGGGGGCTGGGGGTTTTTTCTTATTTCTCCCTTTCATCATGTTTTTGGTTCCTTCCATAAAAGTGTACAGTGTAATTCCCAGACCCTTTTCTTGTTGTTCAAGGCTTCTCTAGAGGGCGCAGGCTAGGAGCTTTAGCCCTCTTCAATACGTTATCAGAGATTAGAGTTCACCCTCGGGCAGTGTGCACTAGCTCATCCCCTCCGGGCCAGTCAACCTTTGCAGGCCTTCACTGTGTCACTGTGCACTGATCTCAGGAAAGTAATTTGTAGCAACTCATTGGGTCCCCACCAGGGGCGTGGCCTAGTCCAAGCAGATTCCACCAATCCGCTCGGCAAGGGGAGCAACCAGCTGAAGCCACTTCCTTATGGAGTTAGGGCTGTCCTGCCCAAATCCAACATGTTGTCCAGTCGGTTTCCCCTTTCCCATGGGAGGGTCTTATTCCCATTACTCACCACGTGTTGATTCCAGTCCCCAAGAACTGCAGGAATCCCCGACCTCTGACTTCAGCGCGGCTGCGGTGGGAATTCATGGTGCCTCTGGGTGGGTAGCGTGCAGGGCTGGTCTGGGTGAGCCACAAGCAGGGCTGTTCAGCTCCACGCTCTGGCGGCTCAAGCCAGTCGCTTTGGCGCAGATCGCTTGTTCAGGTCAGGCAGGAATTCAGGCGGCTCGAGGAGGGCGCTGTTCTCGCTGATCTTATCTTCACTAATAATAGCCCAGAACCTCATATTTGAGCGGTTTTTTGCACTTTAGTTTCATCCTGGGTTGTGAGAGTCCATCTCTCTCTGTTTGGGTCTCTCCAGGGTGTTTTATTCTGGCATTTGAACTGTCTCTCTCAGAGAGGGTCTCTCTCCTGCTACCTACCAGTCCGCCATCTTTTTTTCCTCTCCTATTTTCATTTTGAAAATAGAAATATCAGCGTCATAGCACAGATTCTGCAGCCGGAATGCCTCGGTGGACATCTCAGCTGTGATTTCTGATCAGCTCTGTGGTCTTGGGCAAGTTTCTCAGCCTCTCCGCACTTCCAATTCCTCTACAGAGTAGGGATAATAATAGTTCCTAGTGACAGGATTTCTGTTAGTCAGCTTTCTGTGCCAAAACAGCAGCAACTTAAAAGGAGAAAAGATCTATTTTGATCCACATTTTCAGAAGTTTTGATTCACATGCTCAGCTGGCCCCATCACATGGGGCCTGTATTAGGGAAGATACCATGGCCAGAGCATTTGGTGGAGCAAAGCTACTGTCTCATGACCTGAAAGCAAAGAGAAGAAGGACCAGACCCAATGACCTAACTTCCTCCCATTAGGCCCCACCTCCCCATGGCCACACTGCCTCCCAGTGGTGCTACAGGCTGGGGACCAAGCCTTTTGCACATAGGTCATTAGTGCACATTTCAGATCCAAGCCATTACAAGTTGGTTAGAACTGAAAGAAATGTTTGTTCTTGTAATGTTTGGAACAGTGTGCAGCACATAGCAATTATGTTTAAGACTTAATTAAATAAATACATAAGTAATTTGTTTAGAAGAAGAAGAAAGTGGGTCTCTAGTTCCCTGGTGAGAGCTTGAGACTGGACTGTGAACCCAGGTGAAGGTGCTCCTGGTGGGTGAGAGACTCAGCCCTAGAAGACTCAGGGGTGACTTCTCCCCCACTGAGGACAGCAGGGACCCTCTGCCATGTCTAAGCAATGATTCCTCTTACCTAGTTGAGGTCAAGACCACAGAGACCCCAGACAGCTGTGGGGGATGGGGAAGGGCATGTTTGGGCTGTTTAATCTGGGATGTTGGTTCTTCATCTTCTGAGGTGGCCAGATTCAAGTGCCACACATCCATAGAGTTTCTCCTTTGGAAATGCAGCAGCTCTGAGCTCTGTGGTATTGCCCCTGAGGCATCCCTGATGCCCTTCTTAGAATTCCCAGTTCCATCCCAATGGGTCCAGGCAATCACATGCCATGTAGCCATCTCAGGGCTGGAGCCGCACCCCCAGAGCCCAGTCTTGGCCTCTCCTCTGTTCCCACAGGAAAACGCCTGACTTGCATCTCTTCACCCTGTACCCCTTGGTTGATGTCTCAGCTCAAGCAAACACCTCGAGTCTTTCCTTCCCAGGTGATCCCCTCTTTTCTCCCTACAGCAGAGGTGGACAAGGTCTTCCTGCCAAGGACCACGTTGTTTGGCTTTTCAAGCCACAAGGTCTCTGTCACAAACACCCAACCTGCAAAAGATTAGAGTGTAAAAGGGGCCATTGATTTTATATAAATGAATGGGTGTTGCTTGGTTCCATTTCTTACTTATACTAATAAACTGTGGGCCACATTTGACTCACCGGCTCTAGTTTGCCAAGTCCCTGGTCTGTGAAGTGAAGGAATCTAAAAGCACAGATGTGTTACCGTCAAAGTCCTTATATAGCAAAGTGCTTCCCTTTTCTCATTCTTGGTCAAATCTCTTGGGTATTTCCCAGACTCTACACCACTTGGGCAGTATCTGGAGGTCGGACTGCTGTCCTGGTCACCATGGCCTCCAAGCCTTCCCTGATGGCAAGACTAGCTGGTCCTTATCATCATCCCAGCTCCTTAGAGCTTATTAAACCTCCAGGGAGAATTTGCCTACCACGCACCTGGGTTCAATCCCCACAACGACAATAATGTTATGCTGTTTATTGCATTTCTTAGAACTTGGCCAAGTTTCCATCTGGGCTACTTGGCCGTGAGCTTGACTTTCCTCCTTTCCTAGCACAGGGAGACTCCAGTCCTGAGCTCACCCAAACCTCTGCTGGGGCATCATGGGAGAAAGCAGAACCCTCCCAGCGGATGGGGTGGGTCCTCGTGCTGGCACTGAGATGCTACCTGGTTCACAGATATCTCAAGGGGCATCATGAAACGTGTAGAAATATCTGTGTTCACTGATTGATTTTTAAAGACATAAACAGTGAAGCTAGAGCCCAGGAGGGTGTGGGAGCCACCCAAGGGGTCAGCAGAGAGACATAAGAGTGACAACTGCTGGGACCTGCTGCTGTATCTCCTGCCTCCCTCCTCCTTCCGCCCCCGCCCCGTGTGCCCAGTGGCTGACCTGCTTGTGCCTCACCTCCCCTTTCTCCCGATCATCCCAGGACATGGGGACCAGCCCTCCATCCACTCTCTTTGCCAGTGCCACCCGGATGATCTCTCCTGGGCAAACCAACATGACCTTCCTGGGCTCTGAGCTAGGATGGCCCCAAGCTGGTCCATCAGCATCTCCTGGAAACTTGAATTTTTTAAAAAAAATTTATTTTAAAGAGAATAAAACCAAACAAAATAAAACAGAATAAAACCAATCAAAACAGTGAAAGTGAAACAGGATAATAGGAAATCAACAATGGCTACCATAATGCCTCTTGTTATCTTTTAAATTGCTGTCCATACCATCAGATGTAATAAAATCAAAGAAAACAGAAGAGAATAAAGCCAATCAAAACAACACTGAGTAAAACAAAACAATAAACAGAACAAAACAGTGAAAACAATATTGGATTTCAAAAACAAGACAGAAGGAAATCCCCCATAGTTGCCATACTGCATATTGTTATCCTCTAAGTAGAGACTCAGAATACCAGCTTTAGGCCTGCAAAGTCAATCAAACACTATAAGCATTAAGTTGTTTTTGTACGTTAGGTGCTATCAACTCAGGCTATGTTCCTCTGAATCAGTTGGTTGATTATGGGAGCGAGGGTCTTGTCTCCCAGACTGCGTACTGGCTGGCTCATGGGAAGAGAGAATTGGCTTCTTGTTTTTCCTCCTGGGCTCTGCATGGATGCTGCTGGCTCACAAGAAGGATGAATTGGCTTCAGAAACTTGAATTTTGAGTGGTGGGATTTGAAGGTAGCCCAATATCCTTCATCTCTGCCCATCCACCAACCCCACCAGGCTGTCTCCCACCTACAAAAAAATCCAGGCTCCTCTGAGAGTCCTCCCCTTCTCGGGTGAGGCACGCTCTGCCCCTCTATCTTGAAGCAGCACGAGTTGTGCTGTTGGGGTGCTGGCTCTGAGTCCCCAGGCAGGGCAGCACCCATGGCCCTGTGAAGCCCTCACCAACTTGCATTGCTTCTTTTGAGTCTGTGCATCCATCTCCTATTACTGTCCATGCTCTGGGGTGACTGGGGCTGCCCCAGCCTGCAGGACATCATCTGGTCACAGTGCAGGTTGATGAATGGCTCATTGCCCTGGGATGGCAGTAGAGTGAATACCACCAAGATCCCACAGCCTCGGGATGGGGTCCCTCTGTCCCCAGTTGGGACATCTGCTCTACACAGCTGCGAAGGAACCACCAGGTCCCTGGTGATGAGCTGGTATTGGCCAGAGCCCAGATTGCTCACAGCTCCAAGCACAGCTCCAGAGCTAATAGAAATTAGTGTCAGGGCCCTGAAGCCTCACTAGAAGAAGCAACTCATCATGGGGTGCCAGGTACCACAGATTGCTGGCTGGCGTGGGAGGAAGCAGGGCCTGGGGACATCCCTCTGCCACGTCCTGCCATCCCACAGCTGAGCCAGGGGGAGGGGCTGCGAGAAAACCTGCAAAGATGCACCCTAGAGCCCCAAACAAACAGGGACAAGAGGCAGACGCCAGCGGCAACCTCACAGATCTTGAGGTTACGCCACAGGTCCGGGAAGGAGGCCCCCCGCTTCCCAGCTCCGACCACCCTAGCACATGAGGGTCTCAAGGAAGCAGAGAGCAGCCTTCAAATGTGTCCCCAAGATGCCGCCTGGACAAGGGCCAGCCATCAGAGATGCCTCGAGACCCTCCACCTGCATGACACCCCAGGAGGCCCCCACCTTGGTGTCCCTAGACCCCCCCCGCCATCACCCCATCCACACCTCCACGCCAAGGGCCCCGCAGAACTCCAGACGATTCCGGCCAAAACCTAGCCCAAGCTGCGTGGTGCGGAGCACACAGAGGGGCTTTTGACCTAAGTACTCCAGGGGCTGTCTCATCGATCACGCTCTCCTGGTAATTGCTGGGCTTCCCACTCCTGCGCAGCGGGTGGCTCTCAAGCGGCTGCCACGCACGTGGATAAATGGGGTGCGACTCTGAGAAACATGCGGATCTGGCTTTCGCACACTGCGGCCTTTGTGGCAGGTGTTTTGTTTACCGCAGTTAAAAGGCAGTCAGAGCTGGCAGCGGCGAGGGCCCAGAGAGCAGCTGCCTGCTGGGCCGGAGCAGGCTGGTATAAGGGAGCTGCGCCTGGCCCCGGGGACTCTCACTTGCTTTGTCACCAGTGTTCGCAAACCCCTGATCCTGCACCTAGACCTCAATGTCTGCCCCCAGCATCACGGACCTGGCCTTTGGGGGCTCCTCCTTGATGCCTGTTTCTCCCCCCGCTTTTTCTGCACGTGTACCCTGCTTTCCCCAGCTCATTCACTCTGCCACTCTGTCAGAGAAAGACCTGTGGCCAGGCCCGTGCCTGCTGCCCTGTCCGGCCTCCCACCCTCAGGCGCTCTCCCACCTCAAAGGCTCTGCTCACCTCCCCAGGGACCCTCACCCGTGCTCTTCCCTCCACTCTGTACCCCGGCTCATCTGCAGTTCTGCACCCCTGCACCCCTGGGTGAAGAATACCCAGGCAGAAAAAGAGCCCTGCTTCCCAGCTCCGACCACCCTAGCACATGAGGGTCTGTCCTGGTGCAGTTCCCGGCACCCGAAGTCACCTTGCAGGTACGCAGACCCCACAGACGCCTGCTGCTTCAGCAGATTCAGTCCTGGCGGTCCAGAAACACTTTTAACTGCACAGCTTGGGGTACACTAAGCGCTCCTGACATTTAGGGTAGATGCCAGGGATGGCCATAAATATCCCTTGGTGCCCAGGACAGCTCCTCCACCAAGAAAAACTGATCCAGCCCCAAAAGTCAATAGCATTTGAGGACTCCACCCTATATCGGTGCCGGCAAAGTTCATATTCCAGACAATGGGTCTGTTTGGTTTGCACTGTGGTCTGTGTCTTCTGAGGTTCTTCCTCTCCCGGGGTGGCTGCCAACACCACCCAGGGGAATGAAGAACTGGGGAAGACGCCTCAGTTGGCCAGGAGCCACAAGGCACAGGTCACCCGCAGCGAGGGAGAGGGGAAGGAAGCAGGAGGTCTGAAGCGAGGCTGCCTCTTGCACACAGGAAGCCTCAGGATGACAGGCGGATGAGGGACAGGTGACGTGAGCCCTTTTGTCTCTAAGCTTACAGGGCAGGGTGGGGACTTTGTGAACGCAGCCAAACCACACACACCTCCACTGGAGCATGAAAAATGCGCACATCCCCAAGACAAAATCACGCACGTGAGGCTGCTCTTGTATGCAGGCCGCGCCCAGGGCCGGAGAGGGAGAGGCGAGGGCTTGTTTGCTTAGTGGAAGTGCCCACATAATGGCTCTGCCTGCCGCAGCAGGTAAAACTCGCAGTGTAATTGTCTCGATCTTTTTCAACACAGGATTTCTCTGTCTGAGATGTTTGAACAGATGGTGTGTGCAGAGCACCCCAAACAGCACGATGCTAGTGGGGTACAGCTGGAGGCCCTGGTTCCAGGGTTCCTGCTGCTGGCAGAGCAGTAGCTTCCACGGTTTTTACTCTCCACTGGTCTTCTACCCTTTGGTTTTTTTTAACTGGAAGTTTATTGATTACATCAGTTAGGGTTGCTTTCGGCTGCAAGGAATGGCGAGCCCCACCAGGGGTGGTGGATGCGGTAAAGACGACCCATTCATTCTGTCACACACGAACAGCCACGAGGAGAAAATTCCGGGCTTGCTGCTGCATGATTCGATGAGGTCGTGCAGGGCTCTTTTTCTGCCTGGGTATTCTTCACAGGTTGCGTCTTCCTCCTGAAATCGATGAAGACAGGAAGAGGACGGAAGACTTGGGTGGCCAACCAGCCCCCTTCCTCCCAAAGTAAGAAGAGTTCCCAGGCGAACTGGGATAAGTTGGCCACCTTTTGTTAGGAAAGGGATCCTCCCCAGGGCACCAGCACGCTCCCCTTGTGTCTTTTGGAGCCAAACTAGATCAAACCCTCACCACTAGACTAATGGCTGTCACAGAGGCCAGGGATCCCCTACTCGGATCTATTTCCTGAACAGAGTTAAAGTTCTGTTATACAGGAAGGGAAACGAAAACACCGGCCAGGTGTTCGTGAAGTAAGTTAGAAGTCCAGTTAATCCAAGCTTACCCACCAAGCCAGGTCTTCCCGGCTATGTGTTGGATATGTTCTTCCTTCATTTATTTTATTCAAGAAATATGTGTGTGAACTCCAGCCAGGGTTCTGGGAATGCGGTTTTTGCTCTCCTGAGTTGTCCAACCAGCGAAGAAGCAAGGATGCCGAGAACATCATTTAAAGGGTGATGAATGTGTCATTTCAGTTGTGACCAGTAATTCCAACAAGTCAGATTTCTAGGGTCACGGGGAGTCACCTAGTCAGGGGCAGCCAGGAGTCTCCCTGGAGAAAGTGTCCATGCAGTAGAGACCTCAAGGGTGGGGGTACTGGCAGCAGATGGGGTGGTGCCAAGGCCAGGAGGGGCGCGCTGCAGTGGGCGGGGCTCATGGGCTGGCCCACACTGGCCGGGAAGTGAGTCTCAGTCAGCTCCCCTGCACTCCGGGAAGACGCAGGCAGGTCTTTGTTTTGCTGCACAAGATCATGGTTTCATTCTTAGGGTCATGAGACTGCTGAGGGCTTTCAAGCAGAGAAGAGAGGGGATTAGATGTGTGCTTTTAAGATCATTCTGGCCTCATCAGGAGCACAAAAACCCTTGCCACGATTTATGCTCTTTATAAAGTCTACCTCGTAAGGGACTAAAGTCACTCTGCTGGGATGGGGTTGATTCTCTTGAGATGGCTGTTGTCACAGAGCAAGCCTGGCCCCCGCCCAGTCTCTCTGGCTTCCTGTCTTACTCTGGCATCACTCCCTGTCACACACGCTCTTACGGTGAGAGCCGGGGCAGGGGCTGTCCCCAGAGGCCAGACAGATAGGGGTCCCCCAATCTCACACCTTCGCCCTCCAAAACTGACAACTACATAAACCCCTTGAAGAGCTATCATCTGGCAACATAAAGCAGACTAATACACAGCCCTGCCGGAGGTCATGACTCTGAAAATCGCACGCTGTAACGAAACCATGATTATTTTAAGCTATGAAGTGTCAGGCTGGTTGGAACCTAGCAACAGGTCCCTGGATGCTGCCATTGCAATTACTTGTTAAAATTATGACTATTCTTAACATCCCTCTTATCACTATTCAAAGACCTCCCCACCCAAGTCTCTGGCACTCACCATGTGGGACCAACCATCCTTTAGGGAGCTGCAGAAAGATTTCTGTGCACTTCTTCTCCAAAACACCTCTTCTAGGAAAATTACTCTGCTTGTGAGGTCTGGCCCCAAAGAGCGTATCAAGTCCTCTACACTAGACACCGCACGGCCAGTGTTCATCTTTAAAAATTGCAAAAATTCAAAGCTAAGCAAATACTAAGTTAACAAGCATGACCCCCTTTTTGAATAAAAGCAACATAACATCTAAACTCCCGGGGCTGGGTCTGTAGCTCAGTGGGAGAATGCTTGCCTAGCATGCATGAGGTCGTGTGTTTGATCCCTAACACTTCAAAATAATTAATTAAAATCTAAATTCCCAGTTTGCCCTGTAGAGTAGAGGCCCCCAGAGAACCGGATCTCAAGACACTGTGGCCTTCTATTCTCAGTTCCTGTCAAAGTAAAGGGAGACAACACATTGGCTCTAGTCAATATTTAGGTAACACAGCCCAAAAGGTGTAACTTGATGAAATAAAACTTTGCTCTATTTAAAACACCTTTCACTTGCTATTCAAATAGGAAGTTATGCTTTCAGAATTGGCTGCCCTGTCAGCCTCACATTCCTGACTGCCATGCAGAAAGTTCTTACCGTATCCCACCCTCTCAATAACTTTCTCTTTAGCTACGTTCCCCTGCAGATTTTTATTTATTTTTGACAACTCCCCAGGGTTTCTTGACAGGCACCTTTAGAACAGGGGTCACGTGGCTGATGCATTCAGGCCGTGCTATTTTTCTTTATTAGGGTTTTCAGCTCAGAATAAGACAGTGGAGCAAATCCACACCAAAGGCAACCGGTTTCTCATTAATGCGTCCCAGGACCCAGCGTTTCTTACAAGCCTCAGCGTATCGACATTCTGGCTCCCTTCATCTGGGTAAAACAAATGCAGTGTGCTTTCAGCTGTCTTGCTGTTATACCCGCGTAGGGTGCCACTCTTGGATAAGAAAGCTTGAGTTAAATAGATGAAAACTCATTGCGTTTTATCGGTGCAAAACCCCGTGTGCTCACCTGGTTGGTCTCCTTCTTGTAAATGTCATTCATGGACAAGGACAAACCCGTCCCCTTTCCACGTCCATCAGCGATATAATCCCTTATCCGTGGGTGCTTTTCCAGCTGTGGGCTCGGGCTGAAAACCACGTGGTTTACTTCACTCTTTTCTGTCTTGTGACTAAGCCAGTCCCCGTGCCTCTCCCATCTGCCCGATGCTGGCATCAGAGGGCTGGAGTCAGGCTGGTCTGAGTACTTTTCCAATAGAGTTCTGCCCACAAGGTCACGGCCAAGCAGAGCCGGCCTTGCCCTACAGGAAGAAGGTCACACAGCGGGGCTCTGACGGGCCACGGCAGAGAAGGACTTCACTGGGAGACAATGGATTTGGCCACTGAGTCCAGGGATGCCCACATGGCTGTGTCCCTGAATCATTCTTAGCCACTCACTTTGACTGTGGGGTTTTCTAGTGGCCAGCAGATCCGAACGGGAACCAGAAAGCTACAGCCAGAGCTCCCGAGAGACTGACTGCAAAGGGCGGCTTGCGTGTGTGCATTTTTACTCTTTTAAAAGCTCTGCACACAGCTCTTCGAATTCGGCACAGATACAGCATGGCTGGGCTCCCTGGTGGTTGCCATGGCAACCCCTTCCTACCTGGCTGGTTTCCCATGATAGTTTCCAGATTGAACTTTAAAATATATATTATTTATTATACTCTGCCTTGTTCCAAAAGGGTCAACAGCGGCTAGTATGTATATATATATATGTACACACACTCATGAAAAGCCAATTCAACTTCTTACTTGGGTAAAAAGACGGTCTGCTTTACATGGGGGGAAGATTGAAATCCTTGTTATTAAGTGACTTCTTCAAGATGCTTACCTTATCTTACGAGAAACAGACATTTCTAGTAATTGAATACTGTTAAGTAACCATCCAGGTACAGTGAATATGTAGTGTTTTCATCTCTTCCTAATACAAGGAAATTTGATGTCATACCAAGGAGGTGGAAGCCGTCTGGCTGCATCCTAGCATAGCAGAGGGCATTGTATGGCCCAGGAGTGCACACCAGATAGAGGGGAGAGAGCTGAAGGGGCTCAACTCATTCTTGTCTGGAATCCACTCCCGTGACAAGAAATCGGCTCCTGTGATAACCGCATTAGTCCATCTGTGAAAGTGGGTTTCTCCTGGCCTAAATATCTCATCACCTTTGAAAGTCTCACTTCTTTTTTTTCTTCAAATTGCGCAGCCTGGGCTCAACCTCCCCATCCTCCTGCTTCAGCCTCCTGAGTAGGTGAAATGACAGAGACCTTACGATCAATGGCTATTAAATTCCAACATCAGTTTTGGAGGGGACATTAAAGTCACAGCAAAGACTCACAGTATGAGTCATCCCAAGGCAAATGATTTTCCCACAGGGCTGGCTGTGCACATGAGCGGGAAGGGGGGCAGAAGAACGAAGTGTACTAAATGGGAAATGCAGGTGGGAGAAACTCAGAAAAAGAAGACGTGGGGCGATGTTTCTCTGGCGTGTGTCTCCTGTGAACAGAGTGTGAAGCTGTCACAGCCAGCATCCCGTGAATTCTCACTACAGTAGCCTGGGGGTCCTGGGGTTCTGTCCGTGTCATCCTAGGAAACTGAGGCCCACATCTGTACTGTGCTCAGCTAGGAAGTGCTGGGTATGGGATTCAAACTCTGTTTCAGGGACAGGACATCCAGTGCTTAAAACACCCAGCTGTTTTGTCCCAAAGTTTCTGCAGCGGGCCACAGGGATGAGTCCTGCACCAAGGTGGAGGGTTTCTGCTGGGAAGGTAGGAGTAGGGCAGCACAGATGCCCAGACATGGGCTCTGCACGGTTTTCACCCCAGCATCAACAGTAAAATTAAAGTAGATGAACGTCCTTGTCTGGCCATGGGGCCAGGAAGCCACAGAGTCCCTTGTAAGCAACAAAAGTCATTTCTTGGGCAAAAAGGGACATTTTTTGGGTCTGAAATGGAAGTATCTTTTTTATTTTTAAGAAAATATTTGTTCAGTGTTAAATGTCCAGGGCATAAAAATAGAAGGGCATAAAAACACTGCACGATTGGTGTAGACAGCTCTGCAGCATCAGGAAGAAGCAAATCTGCCCAGTGGGCCCAGCTGTAGAATGCAGGTGCTCTCTGCAGGTGCCTTCCAAGCCTGCACCATGCCTTCGCCCTGAGAGGTCCACAATGTCCTGGCCTTGCACACACAAGTTCCGTTTGACGGGCACAGGTGGTTTCATAGATCATGGTGTTACACACAGACTGCAAGGAGCCCAGGCATTAGCCCTGCCTACTAGGGTGGATGGACAGGGCAGATTTTACTCTCCTTCCCTTCCTTTCCTCTCCCCCTCCAACCCCTCTTAGAAGACAGACTGGGGCTGGGGATGTGACTCAGTGGTAGGGCCCTTGCCTTGCGTGCATGAAGTCCTGGGTTTGAGTCCCAACACACACTCAAAGTAAATAAACTAAATAATAATAAAAAGAAAGAAAAGACAGGGTCTCATTATGTTGCCCACATTGGTCTTAAACTCAGATTCAGGTCATCCTCCTGCCTCAGCCTCCCAAGTAGCTGTGACTATGGGCAGGTGCCATAGCACTTGGCTTACAGAGCAGCCCTTAAAAGACCAGTGTCACCATGCATGCTATTCCAGGTCACTCTGTATCAGTCACAGTGTGACTCACCTTCAATCATGGCTCAGCCTGTACCCATCCTCGTAGGACCCCTGGGGCTCCCGGAAGTGTTTTCTCCAGGACAGTGGGCTCGAGGCCCACGGGCTTCCTAAAGCCTACTCCATCAGGATCCCAACTGAGCAGGTTCCACCGTGTCCACACCACAAGCTGCTGGCCCTCCCTCTGGAGGGGAAGGAGTGTCAGGCCACCCTCACGGCCAGGAGGCTGACCAAGGATGCAGAGACTGGAAGGGACAATCTGGGCCTTTGGGAATGCTGTCCTATTAGAATGGAAGGGTCCCTGACCCGGTGTATCGGTCCCTTGCCCCATGGCTAAGCCTGGAGTCCATGAGGCAGGGAGGTCTCACACGTTCACAGCTAACAGGGAAGGGAGGCGGAAATAATCGTGACTACAGATTCTCACCCCAGGGGCGGTGCCTCTGTACCTCTTGATACACTGGGGAAAATGGGCACAGAGAGACAAAGGAGCTGCCTGGGAGCTGCAAAACACCTACAGCAGAACCAGCATCGACACCTAATTTCCTGGCTAGCAACCCTGGTTTTCAATGCTACCTCCAGTTTCCCAAGATGTCCTCCAAAAGATGGCAGCCAGTGGTGGGCAGAGGCATCTCTATTGCAAGACATCTCCATGCTGCGCATTTCATAGTCTGTGAAATGCATGCTCCTCTGTGTCAGGAAAAATAGACGTAGCTTTTCCAGATATTTTGGGCCACAAGCAGCTGGGCAGTAGCTGTGGTGCTGTCGGGCACACACAATAGCATCACAACAGTGAGTTAAACGACTCTAATTTACCCCTGGGAAGGTGGGACCTAAGTTTTATGTTGCTATAGCGACTGCTTCAAAATAACATAATTCTCCTACAAATTCTTCATAGCTTAGAAATGGACACAGCTTTCCCATTTAGAAAGTCCATGTGACTGGGTAAGACTATCATCAATTTTGATTATTTTTTCCACTTTCAAATCTTTTCAATTTTAGCCAGAAATGTAATAAATATCACAGGACAGATATTCATAAATTCACTGGTGGATGAATCATGGGGTATCTGGAAAATGTTTTTGTCTCTCTGATGCAAAGACTTTCCCCCCATTTAATAAAACAACAAATATTCCAGATCATTCCTCGACAATAAAAAGGCTGTAAGAAACCTGTGTTGTGGCGTAATAATGGCCACAATCATGTCCTTCTCAACTCATCTTGAAGAGGCCTAAATGACCTTTCATTGAGGCCATGGATCTAGTCTAAAAGAAGTTGCAAGAATTAGGTTTTCTTAAATCATTGGGGTATTTTTTCCACAGTGATTCTTATGATCTGTAACACGTGAAATTAAAATAAACTTTATACAGTTTTGGGTTTCCCCAAATCCTTCAAAAAGTAAAATTGTATTTAACTGACTCAAAAATAAAACTGTAAAACACACTCCAGTCCCCCCTTACCAGAAGTTTCTATCACACCAGAAAGAACATAACCAACTTGCTTGCTGGTTTCATAGCTGCTGGCCAAAAGGGTCTTGGAGGCCACTGGCCTGCTCACTGGGACCTGCGTCACCCCGTCAGATCCCTGCGCAGCCCGAGGCCACACCTCATCCTGGGCACAGGCGGGCGGCACGTGAGGGTCTTCCTGGTGTGAGCACCCTTCCAGGCTGGAGTGTAGCTCAGTGGCAGAGCGCGTGTCCAGCGTGAGCAAGGCCCTGGGTTCCATCTCCAGCTCCACCAAAGAAACAAAGAAACTTTCCTCCAGTTTCTACCTCTAAAGGAGGGTAAAGCAAGTCTTATTTTGCTGTCCCTTTGAATATTTCAGGGCCTTCAGTACCCGGGGGAGACACTGACCTCAGGGGGCTCCCTGAGTCCAGGGGGCTAAGCTGGGGCAGGGGTGTCCCACTGCTCCTCCCCAGGAAGCAGGGACAGGTGGAGGACAGGGAGCCTCAGAGCCAAAGGGCCACATCTTCTTCACTGCCTGGACACAGGCCAAGGCGCTGCCCCGCCTTGCGTCTATGTGACCTTTGCCCTAACGCTGAGCAAGCTGATGTGTTTCAATACACACGTGCTTAGCACTGCTTAGACCCACCCCGAGCTGTGTACAACCACGAAACAGGAGAAATACGGGTTCATCCTTGTGACCCTGAGAATGCAGGGCTGTTTGTTCCTGTAGAAATGCTGACTAACACACCCACTACCATCTCTCCCAGATCAGTGCGCGCGCGCACACACACACACACACACACACACGTTAATCGCATGCATGGAATCTGCATATTGTTTCTGTTGATCCAGAGTGAAGTTCTTTGCCATTTTTGGTCAGCAGCCTGCACTGAGCCCAAGCCAATTAGACTGAAATATATTTTAAAACAGGGTCAGTGTTTTAGACTCATCCAAAGAAAAGTCAAGCCAAATTCTTATTTTATCGGATCACAAATGGCTTCCAATGATCCTGGGGCTTCTTTTCCAGGCTGGTGCTCCCTCCCCCACCCTGTCTTGCTTCCGTCACAGGAAAGGATGGATGTGGCCCACAGCACAGGTTTGCTGCACCTTCTCTATCTCCCTTGGGGCCTGCTGGGCGCCCGGCCGCTGGTTCCACCATCTGGAGAGCGGAAGCTTGGCTCCCCACACCCAGACAAACCTGGGCCTTCGCTGCCTTCAGCCTTCCGCTTCTGCCCCTCAGTGAGCAGGGCGCCACTGGGTCCCGAAGGAGAAAGTCATGTTTCAACGAGCCCAGTCCCACACTTCTCCCCTCCTGTGCCCAAGGCTTTGTCCTGGGGACAGACACACTCCAGGGGACAATGGGCAGTGGTGTCAGGGGCCCCGTGGAACCAGCACAGCCAAGACCACTGCTGTCCTTTGGGCCACTAGGCCTGCCGGTGTCCTGACGCTGGACTCCTGGGCCAGACTTCAGGCTATATTACGAGCACCACATACAAACCACTGCCTCTTCCTCTGCTTGAGGGGAGGCCACGGGCAGAGCCAATGGGCCGCTTCATGACCAGATGTCACAACACCCAGAAGTAGGTTGTGCGATGCTGTCAGAGCGTCTGCTTTGTCAGGAAAACAGTGACCGCCCCGAGGGGACACCCAGGGCGACCTCTGTACTCCTAAGTCTGCGCTTCATCGTGCTTTGGTAATGGCAGGGGGCACAGAAGCACAGAGACTGCTGGGTAAGTGTCTTCCCAACAGGGCGGCACTGGCCACCTGGGGTATTTCTGTGTGCGGAGCACACAGCCCCCACGTGGGCCTCATTATCCTCCAGTCGAGCTGGCTTTGCACTTGCACTAAACAGGCGTCTGAGGGAGGGCGAGTGTCATAAAATGGCAACACTTGGTGCTCGGTGTGCACAGCCAATCAAGGTGTGGGCAGCCGAGCACAAAGGGACAGGTCGGGGGCAGTGACTGCACTGCTCCAAAAGGCTGGAGAGAATCACCCTGCAAACGTGCCCGGGCCGGCCTGGGACGCGGCCTCCGAAGCACTGACGCGCCTGCTGTCTCACGGAGGTCATTACAGGAAGCAGCCACGTGAAGATTATTAGGGTTCTTTCTGCAGTGGGGCTGAAATCATTATCAAGCGCGGGGCTCACTCTCTCCCCCAAAGAGCCCCGTGGAAAGTCAAGAAAAAGAGATTCTTTTATTTGGAACTTATTTCCGGGGGTGGGGGGATGCCTCAAACAATTACGTGGGCTCCTATCTTTCTAATGATGGCTGTGGACTCCTCAGGATCAAGCTCGGCAGCTAATCCCAGAGAGGCCACGGAGCTCCGCACGCCAGCGCTGCCTGGTCTCCTCCCCAACAGTAGAGACTGTCGTTGTCACGGCCCCAAGGTACTTGTTTGCAGCAGCGTCCGTGTTGCTGGCTTCATAGACGATTCACCAGCATCAGCAGCTCCAAGATCTCCCCAGGTGCTGATGGATGGTCCCCGCTAAGGATGAAGTCTCTAAGACAGTTGCAAATGCTCAGCTTTCAGGGAAGAGGAATTGTGGTGATTGGTGGGCAGGCACCAACTGTCAGCCTCGGTGGGGCAACTTGGCCCACACCATCCCAGGAAAGGGTGGTATGGATGGCACTATTATCTGTAACAAATGTTTCCTGCACCAGTGCACTCTTACTTTATCCTTCTCTAGAACACTCATTTTAAAAAGTATTCCCAGTTAGAAACCCATGTCGTCACTGATTAAAAAGAGAAACAGAACTCAGTACTTAAGAGGCTGAGGCAGGAGGATCTTTGGGAGTTCGAGACCAGCTTGAGCTAAAAGTGAGCTCAGAGCCAGTAGAACGAGGCCCTGGAGAGAGACAGAGACAGAGAGAAAGAGAGAGACAGAGAGAGAGAGAGAGACAGGAGCTGGGGACATAGCTCAGTGGCAGACAGTTAGCATGAGTGAGGACCTCGATTCTATCCCTAGTGAGAGAGAGAGAGAAGAGGAAGAGGGGTGAGGAGAGGGAAGAAAAACTGAGTCAGCCCTTGTGGTGTACACCTGCAGTCCCAGCAAATCCGAGCCAAGTCTTAACAAGATAAAACTGGGCCGAGGAGGTAGCTCAGTTTGAAGGCCGGGGCTTCAATCTCTAGCCCCATGATAACAAGCAAACCAACCGGAGAGAAAGTTTTGGGAATCCAAAGAGCTCACTAAAACTGGACTTTCGGTAGTGAATCCAGCTCCTGTGGTTTCTTCTGTCCCCTGCAGTGCCATCCAGCCTGTTGTCACCTGCACACAGGAGCCGGGAAGAGGTGCAAACCCATCTCATCTCACTGAGCCTGTGGGTCCCACGCCTAGCACCACACACAGGCAGTCCACCCCAGGCTACGAAAGGCCTTTCCGGTTAAAGCCAGGAGGAGATGGGAGGACTGAGGGCTCCATGGAGCCGCCTTATCCTTGGTGTACTATGTGCGACTGCCCAGGGATTTTAATCACTGCCCTGTCCCTGGTAGCTCTGCAACCATGGGGACCATGTCTCCTCTTGGCCTCTGATTCCTTATCTTTGCACCTGGAGCCAGGGATGATCTTGGTGCCTCCTTTATCTGGAGCCTGTGGGACTTGCCCTTCCTGCGTTGTCTGCCCAGGCGTTCCCACAGGGTGTGTTCCAAGGTATCCACCAGGGGGCGTGAGATTCACTTCCAAGGGTGTGACAGCCGGGCCAGACCCTAGACAGGTGAGGGCACCCCAGTTTTCCCTCCCAGTCTTGGAAGAATTTCAGATGTCCAAGGATGTGAGGCCTGCCCAGGGCACGGCTGGCATCAGATCGCCTCTTCCGACTGTGGTGGGATTTTACCCACACCTCTGAGCAGCTGGTCCGGACAGCACTGTGATAAGGTGCTTGGCCCCTGGTAATCCGGGGCCAGCCGTCGCTGGGAACATCTCTGTGGCACTCTCACTGCCCATTCCAGCTGAAAGCAGGGATCCTGGAGCTGGCTGAAGTGGGAGGAAATTCCCTGACTTGTCCTCTGTCCCTGGCCACTAAGAATGGTGATTGTGACCAGTGTCACTTGTGTCTGACTTAGGGCTCCTGGGGGGTAGGCAGGGGTGGGAAGCAGTACCAGCGCTGCCCACGGATGTCCCAAGCCCAGCTCCCTTCATCAACCATGGGTAGAACTGATGCTCTGGCCACTGCTGCTTGCTGCACAAATCCCTTTTCACAACACGGGGGACCCTGCTGTGACCTTGGGGGACCCTCTGATGCTGACTTGTGCTGCGATTCCAATGAAGCTGTGTGACAGGGCCACACCCAGGCCTGGCTTCTGGGGGGACCCGGGCTGCTGCTGCTGTCTCTCGTCACCCACTCTGTGCCATGCACTCTTGAGTCATGTGGACACAGCATTCTCACGCATGCCTCACATGCAGAACCCTCCAGGCCACTGGGCTGACTCCAGATCAGAGTTGGGCTACACAGGGGGCAGGCATGGCCCTCCTTGGGGAGCCCCCACCCACAAGCTCCCACATTCTGCTCAAGTGGGTGGGTTGCTTACTTTTACTTAGACAGTGCTGAGATTCCATCTTAGCCCAGGAAGAAAGCCATCATCACAGAATTAAATAATAACAAGTGCTGGCGAGGCTGTGGGGAAGAGGAAGCCTTCCACACTCTTGGGAATGTGAACTGGTACAACCTCTACAGATATCAGCATGGAGAGTCTTCAAAAGGCTAAAACTAGAAATTCCATTTGACCCAGCTACTCCCTCTCTAGGAATCTTCCCCAAAGAGGTCAAGACAGCACGTTAGAAGGGTCCATGCACACTCCTGTTTATAGCAGCATGACTCATAGAAGCAGCCTATGTCCATCAGCAGATGACAAGAAAGAAAACATATTTACACACCGTGCAGTACCACTCTGCCATAAAGGACAAACTCAAGTCATGGTGGGAAAATGGGGGCACCTTGAGACCATCTTGCTAAGTGAAATAAATCAGACACACGAGCTTAAATACCGAGTGGTCTCTCTTCTATGAGAAACCCAAACTGTAAATAAAGAGCCAGGTGAAAGACAGACAATATAAAATGGGGAGGTAGATCTGTAAACAGGGAGTGATGAAGACAGTAGGGGCAGAGAGGAAGGAGGCATAAAAAGAATTAAGATGTGTCATGTACACACCCCACACCCCACAATGAATGCGATCATGATTTATCACAAACATGAACTAGTAACATTTTTTTCAAAAAGAATTTACCCACAAGAAATAAAACAAAAACCTACATTCCATCCAGGCCTCCCAAGACCGCCATGTCTTCCCTTCCTGGACCCTTGCTTCCCTACGCCGACCCTACACCGACCCGCCCACCTGGCCCCGCCGTCTTGCTTCCCCAGGAGCAGTGGCTCCTCCAGGAGAAGTGGCTCCTCTTCCCTGGCATTCTGAGGGCCTAGAGCAGGCTCCTGCCAGTGTCTACACAGCACCCCGCCTCTCGCCTCCATTTTCCTGGAGCCGCTCTGGGTCACCCTGGCAGGGTGCCTCAGTGGGACCAGCCTGCTCTCCAAGCCAGCCTCCAGGAATGGACCCAGCGGTGGCCTCCAGGTGGCCTCTGCCACCACCCAGACAGATGGCAGCTCCTGGGGCAGCTCTCAACCTCTTCCGGCTCAGCGTGAGCCTCCCTAAGAAAGAGCTGGCAATCAGGTGCCAATCTCAGCCTGGTGGCAGAGGGGCGTCCCTGAAGCCACGCCTTCCTGAGACCTCTGCTGGCTCATCCAGGCCCCATGACTCAAGGATCCCCGCGTTCCCTGTTACTGGGCGACGTGCATCCTCCCCTCCCGATTCCTGCACGGGCCTCAGGATGGGGCCTTGTCTGGAGGCAGGCTGCTCCCTGCGTAACGTGTTACATGAGGTCGTCCTGGAGTAGGGCGGCCCCTAACCCAACACAGCAGTGTCTTTATAAAAGGGCGGTTTGGACACAGAGGGATGACTGCAGAAGGACACAGCTAGAAAGTCACCGTCTGCAGGCTGAGGAGCAAGGTGACCCACCCACCCTAACAGCCAGCAGCTCTGCTTCCCACCAATGCCCGGTCAATGGACAGGACGGGTAGGTGGGGAGCAGGCGGAGGGGCCTAGCTCGAGGCCAGGAATCAGGGGCCGCCCTTGGGAAGGGTGAAGGGTTCTGAATGGCAGGGGTCACCTAGAGGGACTTATGGAGGACACTCACCAAGCACTGGAAGGACTTCCCAATCCTTCGCTCCAAGAGACTGGAGCACCTCCAGCTAGAGAGGCTCTTACCGCTGGCCTGTGTGTGCCCCCCTGGTGAAGAAGGACCGGTGACAAAGGACACAGGGTGGGCCCTGAACCTGAGTCGGCCACCTGTGTGTGTGGCCTGGAGGGAGCCCTCTGGCCCCCAAGCAGCAGGTGCCAAGAGAACACGCAGCGTCCGGGGTCTACAGTGTCCTCCACAGCGGGAGAGGAGCTGTGCTTCTGGGAGCCATGGTCCTCACAGCCATCGAAATGCCCCAGACCCTGTCTCTGTGGTCTGATTTTGTTACTATTACAAAGTACCCGAGGCTGGATTTTTAAAAAGTATATTTGACTCATAGTTTTGCGACTGAGTGTCCAACACTGGAGACCCAATTGATTTGGCCTCTGATGAGGATCTGACAACAGGTGGCATCTCCGTGGCAGAAGCAGGCACAGAAGAGGGCACAGGAGATGGAGAGGAATTTAGGTATCAGGCTGGCTGCTTTGTGACAACTCATAGTCCCTCCCAGGGGGACTGACTGTCCCCTGAGAACATTAGTCTCTTTCCAGGATGGCACCTCCAAGGAACTAACCACCTCCCTTGAGGCCCCCACCTGGAACCGAACTTGGGCAAACCACACACCCACAGCACGTGTGGCATATTGCCCTTTCTTCTGGGATCTGGAAGAATATTCTGAAAGCCATGGGGTTTAGAAACACCTATGGATCTCAGTCTGGAGAAGGGGCCAGCCTAGAGGGTGACACACCAGAGAGGGGAGAAATCTTATTTGGTCTCCATCAGAGTTCATGGGAGACACAGAAGGAGTGGGTGGCCGACAGCTGGCATCAAGTGGAACTGGGTCGAGCATTTTGGTGACAAATAGCCAGGAATGAGGAAGGCTGAGGTTCTGTGTTTCCTGCTGCAGTGCTAAGGCGGGCAGCCTAGGAGAGCGGTCATACCGTCTCCTGACCTGGAATAGAAATAACCTCTGTAGAGGAGGGAACATGGGAGGTTTAGGCTTTGGTGACCTTGATCAGCCTACAGATAGTCCGTCTTTCCCCAGCGGGTCTAAGAAAGCCCCATCGCAGTCCCAAGGGAGAATGCGCGGTGTTTCATGGGTTTCTCTGGCCCTGCACCCAGGGGCCCACAGCCCAGAAGTCAGTGGGCAGCGCTAACAGAGGTGGAGAGAGGAGCCCGCTCCACAGCTTCTCACAAAACCTCCGGGGAGGCCCTGCTGCTTCCAGAAGCCACGGTGCACAGCGGTTTTGAGGCCCCGAGTGGGGACAAACACCTACAGAACAGGGACAGCTCGTGGCCGAGGCTCCCGTCCTTCAGCAGCAAAGGACCTCAAGTCGGTTGGATTTCCCGGCAGTGCAGCGACCTGGGCGCTGTAGTTGGAGTCATGGGAATAATAACCCCACGGGGGGGCTCCCCTGGAAGCATGGGAAGAGGACCCAGGGACCTGGCCATGTGGCGGCACAGCCCAGAGCCTGTGAGAGAAGAAAGACAGCAGTATCCCCGGCTGCTGTGGACTCACCCCAGGGAGCTGGAGTGGATGGAATGTTCTGGAAAAGCAAGAACAGGCTTTGCTTCTACCCCGAGTGAGCTCTCTCTGCCACTGGCCCACTGCTTGCCTTCCCTGGGCCTCCAGCCATGGTAGGTTCCCCCCACCTTGCACGACTCATCTCCAGTGAGCGCCAACCTGCAGAGATCCTGAGGGTGTCAGGTGTGTCAACACCTCGAGGGTGACGGGGAAAGCAAGGACCTCCTGGCCCACTTCCTGGCTAGCATCACCAGTGTGAGTCCCTGCCGGACACTCCAGAGGCGCTGCTGGGCATGAATGGCCACATGTGGACGCCTGTGTGCCCCAAGAGTGCTCCAAGACCTTGGCCATGTGAGAAAGGCACCTGCTCCAACCAGGCTGCAGGAAGCAGGGGGGGAAGAAAATGAAAACAAGACCTCCCAAAGGCGCACTGGTGACTCTGGTCCCAGGAAGTGCTGTAATGGCAGCCACACACATTCCAAGTGACATCTGAGGGCTTGGCCATACAAATCCATCAGGAGGCCGTGGCCTTAGCTCGCCCACCACCACCCCAGACACCCTCGGAACTGCCTGGGGACAGCCCCACACCTCAGCCCACTCCCCATGGCCCACCTCCCCTCCCTGGCCAAGTCAGCCAGGTGAGCAGGGAACCAGTCTCCCCGCTGGCCACGCCCCGGAAGTCACCGAATCTCTCTCCGCTGTTCCCTCTCCTGCTGCACTGTCGTGTGGGCCTTCAGAGCCAGTTCTGTTATGGTGAGAATCATAAGCCTGGAGCATGCAGAGGTCCTCCCCCGGAGCTGCGGACCGCTGGGAGACTTGCCCGTGCAGGCTGTGCTGCTTCTTAAAGCCGAGCCTGGCATTTCTCGTCATGGTTCTCCAGGGTTTATTGCCCAGGAGTCACGACAGCTTTGCAAAGTGTGGTTTCTGTGGAAGCTGCTCCCTTCTTCATCCTCTTTCTTTATCACACATAATTTAAAATTTTCTATCGGTAAGGAGTACGGTGCATAATGATTACATGTATCATGGGAGTCGGTTCACGTGCACGACACATCTGAATTCTTTTTTTTTTTTGTCCTCTTCCCAAGCACTCCTCCCTGCTCCCAGCCCTTCTTCCCATTTGCAAAAGCTCTATTTCCATTGTTTCTTCAACTCTCTCTTCAAAATAAGATCCCTTTTCCTTTCCTTTCCTCCCCCTGCCCTCCATCTCCGGTTCCCCTTCCCATCTAAGAAGGATTCCTCTGCTTCCTATTATCTTTCATTTTGCTCTTTAAACTTTGAGTTTCTCCTCTGAGACAGACCATGTGATAAGTAAACACAATTTTCAAAATGTTGCCAAATTAAAAGTACACGTTTTTTCTTATCAACTGTCTACCAAAATCTATTAACACCTAACATGAAAGATTTTGCTGCTATATACCCCTCAGCACATCCACCTTACCTAAGGTCTGTTAAACACATTTTATTTTTGGTTCTTCTAGTGATTATATCTGTAACTGTAAACCACTGTGTCTCAGGTAGGAGCCTCTGTCTAAGCCTGCCTTGTGACACTCATCCTGGAGCATCTCTTCTGTTTTCTTCTTCTGTTTGGGTCTCTTGTTCCTCAAGTCAGATTTCTTTCGTTGAATCATTTATAGCTCCGAGAAGTCATGAGCCGGGCACTTGGGCGTAACTCCAGGGAAACCACATAGTCGCTGCATGACTCTGGACAAGTTACCTAATATTTCTTGGCCTTTTATTTCCTTGTGTGTAAAGAAGCATATTATGATGATAAAAACAGTCACCCCATATGTAGCATAACAGTGAGGATAAAACTGGTCAATATATACACTGTGAAGTGTTAAACAATGCCTTGTCTTTTAGTAAGCCATTGTAAGTGATAGTTATTACTGTCATTGTTTTGCTGGAGCTTATCCTTATGTAATTTTTTTCTGATAAAGTAAGAGGCTAATATTTTTCATGCATGAAATGTCTTTACTTTGCTTTCTTGTTTGATTGACAGGCTGGTAGATATAAAGTTATGTGTTTAAAATGTTCCTAAAGAATTTTGAAGCCATTGCCTCACTCTAGTCTAGTCTCCTGTTGCTGGCAAGAAACCCAATGCAAATCTAACTATTGTCCTTCTGTAGGAACCTATTCCTCGTATCTGTGAGTTTTCAGGATCTTCTCTTTATGTTTGGTGTTTTGAAATGTCATGAGGCTGTGTCTGAATGTGAAATTTAACATCTTCTACTTGCCCATCCCAGCACTGGCCAACACCTAACTATGCTCTGGTGAGTTATTTACACTCATGATTTCATTTTCCTACTATTTCTTTCTTTCTTACTTATTTATTTCCAAGTACTATCTCCTTGCAAGTTCCTCTTTTGTATTTTTAGAATTGCCATCTGATAAAATGCTGGGCTTACAGAATTGATCCTCTGTGCCATCTACATTTTCCTTCTTATTTTCCAACTTTTTATTCTGGAAGATTTCCTTTACTTTATCTTCCAGTCCACTCATCTAAAACTTTATTTTTAATTTTCAAGCATCTGTTTCCATTCTTCAAGGGCTCCTTTTTCAGAGCAACTATTCTCATTTTATGAATGCAACATCATCTACATTTTTTATTAACATATTTGTTAGAGAGTTGGTTGGGAAATCTGTCTTACATTCTCTATTTGAGGGTATGTTTCCTTGTAACATACGGCTCCCCTTGGTTGCTATTCGCATTTTCTGGGTGCCCAGTAAACAACTGTTGCCCATCCAAAATGTGTGCCCATATTTTGTACTTAGGGTGTTAGAGACCCTAAAACTAAGCCCCTTGAGGAACCCAAGTCAACATGCACAGTCTGCTATCTCAGCTATAATCTAGTCCAATGGGCTGCAATTCAGGTACCAGGCAAAGGTCTCCACTCCATACCGTGGCCCCTTGTGAGCCTTTGTGACACCGTCACACACAACCTTCAGAGCAGATCTTGGGTGTCAGTCAAAGCTTAAGGTGCTTGCAAGGGAGTGAGCAATTCCACAGACTACATCATACCTGAAACAGAAAGGCTTTTTCATTCATTCTGCTAGAGACAGACAGAACCATCCTAGCACCCAAAAGGCTATTGCTAGCAGCCACCATGATCCTGTGATTAATGAATCAAGTAGTTGGGATATATTTTCCACCTGAATGGGCTCCCGTGGGGACAAAGTGTGGCTTTCCATTAACAACTAACAGCACCTGTGGAATGACATTAAAGGAGAACTAGGAGAAGCAGAGAAAGGATACTACACAAGAGGAATTTTCCAGTGCAAGTAAAAAGTCCATTGGCTCCAACAGCAGTGACGAGTGAAAGACACTTTGAATTCTGTGTGTCTGAAGGGTACAGAATTGGGTCCAGCTAACCCAGTGAGCACCAGAGATTGAACCAGAGTTGGAGCTATAGCTGCACCTTGTTTGCTTTTACATTTTGATTAAAGTTATAAACCCTCTGTTCTACTTCCATCCCCTTTGTTGGGTAACACCTGGGTTGAGCTTGACCATTATAAAAAAGTTTTCTCACTCATTTGTAATAGTTTTGTTATGCTTGATTTTGATCCAGTTCAATTAGCATGAGAAATGCTTCGGAGCTCAGTGAAGCACACTTCTGGGTGTGTCTGGGAAGCACGACCTTGCACCCCATATCTGGCCCCTGGCCTTTGGTTCTCCTCCTGCCCTGTGCTTCCTGGCTGCCGAGAGGTGAGCCGCTGTCCTCTGCCAGGCCCTTCTGCTATGATACCTTGGAGCAACTGACCAGGGACTGAAACCTGAACTGTGAGCCAAAATGAACCTCTTGTTCTTTAAATTGTGCGCATCAGGTATTTTGCCCCAGCGACTGACAGGTGACGCAGACAAGCTTCCGTGTAATTATTCTGGGTTATGCACACTTGGCTCTCCATGTTTCCTGGAAGCTGAAAAGCCCTTTATTGCTCTTAATGAGCTACTATAGTAGTTTCCCAGGGTTGCCACAATGAAGACCCACACAATTGCTGGCTTCAAAGAATAGAAACTTACTCTCTCAGGGTTCTAGAAAACAGAGGTCCAAAATCAAGGTGTTAGCAGGACTGGCTCGCCCCTGGGGACTCCGAGGAAGAGCGTGTTCCACGCCTCTCTCCTGTCCTCCAGTGCTTCCCGGCAGCCCCGGAGTTCTTGGTCTGCAATTATGGAACTCCAGTCTCTGCCCCACTGTCACAAGGTTGTCTGTCCTCTGTGTGTTGGTGCCTTTACATGATGAGTTTCTGTCTGTTCCCCTAATCTTATAAGTCACAGCTTAATTACATCTGCAAAGACCCCATTTCCAAGTAAGAGCTCGTTCACCAGTCCAGGGGTCAGGGGCTTGAATGTGTCTTTTTGGCAGACACAACCCAACTCATACTGACTGCTTCTGTATAAAACTAAGATCAAACTGTGAAGAACTAGAAAATCTGAGCATGGTACTTAAAACAAGAAAGGAGATTGAATCCATAATGAAAAAAAAAAGAGCTTCCCATCAAAGGAAAATTCAGCATCTTATGACTTCATTGTTGAGTTCTACCAAACATTCATTCAGTCATTTATTTATTTCTACCAAACATTTAAAGATATGACAGTGATCCTCAAACATTTCAAGAAATGGAAGAGGAGGAACACTTCTGAACTCATCTTATGAGGCCAGGATTACCCCGATGTCCAAAGGAGACATGGACATTGCAAGAACAGAAAATACCAGACCCCAATCTCTGATGAGTGTAGATATAAAAATCCTCAACAAATACTAGCAACCTGAATTCAGCCAGATCTTAAAAGGATCATTTAGCCTGATCAAGTAGGATTTATCCCTGGGATACTAGGATGGCTCACCACGTGCACATCTGCAAATGTGATGTACAACACAACCAGAACGAGGGACAAAGCCCACATAGTCATCTCAATAGATACAGAAAAAGCACTTGGCAAAATTCAACATCCTTTCATGATAGAAACCCTTAACAAACCCAATAGGGAAGAACTATAGCACAACACAACAGAGTCTGCATATGACAAACTGACCACTAACCACCACCGCCCACCAAGTCCTACAGGGTGACTTGGTTCTCTGGAAGGAGGTGGGAACTCAGGGCAGTCAGACAAAAATCCTAGATCCTGACTCCCAAATTTTCAGACCTAGCTGCACACTTTGTTTCTTTTCCTTCTTTATTTTTTCAAATTTATTTATTTACTTTACATATAATTTTATTTTTAATTGACACAAAGAAATTATAGATATTTATGGGGTACAGTGTGAGGGTTTTTTATTATGGATGAAAGGAAAAGTTTTATATTTTAGTAACCATTTTAAATTTTTATTTTTATTAATGCCCCAATTTCAAGTTATATTACAAAGCTCTTACCATGTACTAAACTAAACTCAAAATAGATCAAAGATCTAAATATCAAAACAGGAACACTTAACCTGTTGGAAGACAAGATAGGGAAAACTCTTAACATCGTAGGCATAGGAGAGAATGGACTTTCTGAACAGAACCCCAATTGCAGGGGAAGTAACATCAAGAATTCACAAATGGGATCATACCAAGTTAAAAAGCTTCTGCACAGCAAAGGCAACCAGCAACAGCGTGAAGAGACAATCTACAGAATGGGCTGAAATTGTCAATAATATTTCAGCACCTGTCTAGGATATATAATGACCAGATCAGGGCAACCAGCCAATCTGTCACATCAGACATACATCCTTTCTTTGTAGTGGGCACATTCAGATTCTCTCTTCTTTGGAAATATTCAGCTCATGGTTATCAACTGCAATTACTCAGCTTGCACACGCTGTCTGCAGCCATGACATCAAAGGATTCTGAAGACTGGTGTTGTGGATGCAATCCATGGACCACCTCGGAGCTGAGACCCAAAAGCCCCAGGGTTCTGAGCTGCCCATCCAACCCTGTCATCAGCGCCTGGAGGTGACCGGCTCACACAGCCAGCTCTGCAGCCTTCTGCCGCCACCTTTTGAGTCTCCCTGGGACCCAGTGACTGGTTGAGCGTCTTCTAAACAGCAGGATGTGACTTTGCGTGGTAGTTGGCGATGGTCAAGAAAATAGACTTTTACCAAAGTGTGAGCTGGTGTTAGGCTACCCAGGTGGCAAGTGTCAACGTACAGCATGCGGGTGTCTAACAACTGGGACACGGGCTATCACAGGGTGCCTTTAATAATGGAATAATGTTTCCAACTCCCCAGACCACGTCGGGAAAAGTGGAGCTTGAGGTAGTGCACAGAGAAACCAATACATGAACGGAGAGGAAGACAAAGCCAACTTTAAGGAAAAAAAAAAGAAAGAAGAAAGAAAGAAAAGAAAAAAAAGTTAAAAGGAAAATAAACGTACAAGTATAACTCGTAAGTCCCACAAATCCGCAGGGATTTGTAACTCAGGAAAACCCTGAAATGAAACACAAATCAAAAAGTGACCAAGAGCCATAATCCACATTCCTAAATAAGTTGTCTTTTCCGGTCATGAAAAAAGAGTCAGACTGTAAATACACAAGATCCCCCTCCACCCCTGCTGCCTCTTTTCATTGCTTTCTTAAAATATTACAAAGCAAACAAATCTTGCATTCTAATCCATTACAAACCAGTTCCATATCTAATCAACTTGAAGCCAAAGCCATATGGGCAGTGCAAACATAAAAAAAAGTAATTCTGAGATAAGCAAAACAGGAAATTGGAGGTTGGCGATGATGAAACTGATATCCGCACGGTAATTTGAGCAGTAAAATCACTAAACCCTTCCTGGGCCGTAAAGAGAGTTTTTCGGGATGCGGCTCATTTTCCCTCCCTGGCGATTTGGCGGTAGCACGGAGGTTAGTGCAAGTGCAAATCACAGTCCTGCTCCCTCTCGGCCTCCTGTCAGCACACCGTGCCCGGCTGCAGGTCTCCGGCACCAGGCGCTGCCATCTGCTCCCCGAACTCTGTGTGGTCCAGCCTGCAGCCGGACACCCAGGAAAGGCCAGATGGAGGCACCTGCTTTCCCAGTGTCTGCGGCAAGAGCGCATCTGTCTGTCTGGAGCAGGTTCTCAACCCTGGCCCTGTTTACACTCGGAGCGGCTTTGGGCCTTGGTTGGAGGAGGGGGGCCCGGTGCATTGCAGGGTGCTTGGCCACGCCCCTGGCTTCCACCCACTGGATGCCAATAGCACCCTGCCCAGTTGGGAACACGGAAAATGTCTCTGGACCTTTCCAAAGGTCCTTGGGAGGGGGAGGCAAAGTCCTGCCCCGTTGAGAACTTTTCCAGAAAGCTTTGCTGGAAAGGACGCCCATCTCACGTTTCAGGTAGGCTCATTTCATTCGCTTTCACCAAGGAGGAAATTGATCGTGATGCGTTGGCCTGAACATCGGCTTCTCCATGGGGCTTTCTGGAACGCTCTGTTGACACTCACCTACTGTTATCTTTATTTATTTATCACGTAGCTTGTTCAATATTCTTATCTCCCCTGGCAAACTGTGTGCAGTGCTGAGCACTTAATGGGGGTTCGGAAAACATGGTTTGATTTTTTTTTTTGTGAGTGATGTTGGACGAATGGGTGAAACCAGATTTCGTGTAGAAACGTGCCGCTGGGGTAACCAGGGGGGCGGGGAGGCTCCAGGGTCCTGAGGCCCAGCTGGGCCATAGCAGTGGGCTCTAGAGCACTGTCACCTGCCCTGCTTCTCACCCGGAGGTGACCATGCCTGGCAAGAAGGGAACCATCCACCCTGTTAGTCTTCAGAGCAAAGCCATTTTCCTAGGGCCCCCAGCCAATCCCTATCCCTCGCACCTCACCGTCCAAGATGGAACCTCAAAGTCATCTCTGGATCTGTCTTTTGCAAAGGAAACTGAACGACTAAAATCCACATGATACATCAGATTTCCCTACAGCCGAAGACTGGCTGTGTCCCTCGAAGAGAGGAGGACATGCTGCTCAGTTACCAAGGAGGAGGGAGGTGGCCGTGCCTTCGGCCTCTGCCCCAAGCCCCTGGATAGAGTGAGGCAGACATGTGGGGTTTGCAGCCAGGAAAGAGGGTGCAGGAAGGAGCAGTGACCTGCATGGGCCACATGGCCAACAGAACTTTGTCCTGCACACCACACCCCTCCCTCTCTGTGTCCTGCCCTCTGGCTGCCCTTTCACCCCGCAGGCCCATCCCGTGTCCTCTGCCACGGAGCCTGCATGCCCATGGTCACTGACCCTGATCTTGAGGTGGCCATGCTTCATGGTGTTAATTTTCTGGTGACCGTAGAACTTTCTGAGGGTCTCAAAATCTTGTATGACTTCCGTATCCAAAGGAATTCATTTTAAAGGTCCACACGTTAAGAGAGAGGGCACCCAGAGGACCGAAGACGTCTCCAAGCACCTTCGAAGCCCCGACTGGTTCCCTTCTCTTTAGGTTGACCCAGGACCTCCACTCTCACCTAGTTTTTCTACCATGGCCACCTTGTCCCACGTGTCCCCAGGGCCTGGTCTCTAAGAAGCGCTCAGCATCTTTGTAGAATGAGTGGACTAAATCCTTTCCTGGGGTCCCCAAGAGCAGGAGTCAGAAGACATGGGGTGTCCATTGTTCCTGCTGCTGCTAGCGGGCTGTGGGACCCTGCAAGAGTCCCAAGGGCTGCGGCCAGCAGGACACAGGATCTGAAATGGAGAAGTCTTGGGTCCCACCACCACGGCCCCCTCCACCCCTAGCAGACTGGAGGCAGCATCCACAAAGAGGCCGACAGCTTGGGTCCTGATGCAGGGCACCCCGGCCCATCTGGAGAAGTTGCTCTAGCTAAAAGATATGGACAATGACAGGGCATTGGCCAAGGACCAGGGATGACCCTTCAGTCTGGAGCCACTAATCTGTGCTGTCCCAGCTGACTGTGCGTTCAGTGGGAGAAGCAGAAGGAGCTTCAAGATGACAGTTTATTGGACCTCCATTTACTCATCCATAAAATGGGTACACTAAATCCATGTCCCAAGGCAGCTGAGGATTAAATGAGATCACAGGTGCCCAGGGCTAGCATGGGACTGACAAGCAGTGAATGCTCCTTCCCTGCTTTCCTGTTGGGGCATCTGCAGCACCTTCCTTCCCTTACACTGCTCCCTGCCCTGTGTCACCTTGAGCCCAGGCCAGACCCTGCTCTGCATGTGCCCCAAGGACTTGAGTCTTCGTGGGCTGCTTCCTGTTTTGTCCAGAGGCCTGGGCCTGTGGTCGTGGACTCAACCTGTCACCCACTTACTGGCTGCCTGGCCTGGGTGTTCTGGACGGGCCTGGACACAAGCTGGGCCTCACACAGAGCTCCTCTTGTCACCTCAGGGCATCCACAGGCACCTGCCTGGCCTCAGCCAGGTCCCCGCTGCCCCTCCAGCCACCTCTGGATCTCAGGGAAGACGGATCTCCAGCCTGCCGGCTCCCTGTTGGGTGAGCGTGTGAGTGTGTGAGCGGCCTAGCCCAGGGGGGTTATTTCTGTCTTGCAGAGCATCCCAAGGCCACGGGCCTGCTCAGCTCCATGCAGTCACCCAGGAACCCCAGTTTTTTACTGCTGCTCCCTTGGATTTGGGGTTCAGAGCTGACTGGTGTTGGAGGCAGGGTCTGGTCAGTGGGGTGTGACAAGTTGAGTTTACCCCTTCCCAGGACCCTCCCTTCATCCTCTGCTTTCCGTCCTCTGTGGTGTGAGCGGTTCTCCTCTGCTACACCATTCTGCCTTGCAGCAGGTAACCGTGGACTGTGAACCCGCCACAAACCGTAAGCCCAAATAAACCTCCCCTCCTTTAATTTGTGGGCATCAGGTATTTTGTATCTGTGATGAGGAAAGAGACTAAGACAATGACCAAAGCGAACTTGTCACCAAGTCTAGAGCCAGGCAGTGGGAAGGAAAAACAGTCCAGAGATGAGACCCACAAGAGTCAAGGGCCCCAGCCCCAGAAACCTCGCTTAAGTCCCAATTCATATTCCTTCAGTGCCCCGCACACCTGGCTGTAAGAAAGGCTGACAGGTACCTGAGAAAGGGGTGTGGAATTACATGGACGACCAGCAGTCTGCACCACACTTCTCAAATAAGTGCTGGGTGCCATGCAGGACTGCGGTCACCGCTGCCGTGGTGAGCTCTTGATCCAACAGGGAAGTCAGGTGACAGGAAACCGCATGCTGAGCTAAGTCGAAGGGACACAGAGCAGCCAACAGCTGGCTTGGCTGTGTGTGCGTGAGCCTGTATCCCAGCTCGGAGCAGGCGGGAGGCATCAGAGCTGGCATCCAGGGGACACGAGGAGGAAGGACGTGGCCGTGGCCTTGCACTGTCTTGAATCCTTCAGCCATTTATGACCAAAATTCGCAAACTACTCCTGCAAGCGCTAGAGATGCCATGTGTCCCAGGCTACCCCTCTTCACGGAGGCCCTTTCACCTGCTCTTCCCAGGACACAGATCTCACTGACTTCAAGGCAAAGGTATTTTCAGTGAGTTACCAGGAAAAAAAAAAAAAAAAGCGGGAGTCTATTTAAACGGCGCAGGATTCAAGGGTGTTTTGGTGTCACTGTGACTTATAACTTCTTTCTTAGTGATGGAGATGATGAATAGATGCCTCTGTTTTTGTTTTTGTCGCTGTTGTTTTATTTTGTTTTTGGAGACAGTGTCTCACCGTGTAGTTCAGGCTGGCCTTGAACTCACTGTGTAGCTCAGACTGGCCTCCAACTCATAGTGATTTTCCTGCCTCAGCCTCTTGAGTGCTGGGATCATAGGTGTTATTTTTATTTTTTTGCAGTGCTAAGGATGGAACCCAGGGCTTCACTCATGCGAGGTGAGTGTTTGCCCACTGAGCTACCTCCCCAGCCCTCAAAAATATTTTGTTTTAAAAAACTGCATCTGTATTAAACTTGTACCGACTCTTATTTGTCATTATTCCCCAAACAACACGGCATAATAAACTACTTACACAGCATTTACATACTTTTAAGGATCTACAGATTATTTCATATTCATATTGTATAAATCATCTGAGATTATTTCAATCATACAGGTATATGGGGGGCTATCTGCAAATACGACACCATTTTATTTAAGGGACCTGGGTATCTGCAGATTTTGGCGCTTGTGAGAGTCCTAAATATACCTGTATATGAGATGTAATAAAAAATATGGTGAATGTTTGAATTGTAAAACTTTTTTACAGTAAAAGACACATTGCCACAAATTTCCCTCAAAATACCACACACACACACACACACACACACACCCCGCCTAGCTTTGGGATAAACATATTTATCTCATGTTCGTGCCACTTTCTGAAGCAGTTCTGGACGTCCTCTTTCGTGAGCATCTTCAGGAGATTTGATCAAAAGTGCCCGAATGCTGCTGTGAGTGCCGTCCACCAGAAAGGCTGGCTCAGAAAACCATAGTGGCCCGCGCCCACCTGAGTCACCAGGCCTGGAACTGTGTGACTTCGAGCACTTCCTCAAAGTCACAGCAACCACGAGAAGTAAATGTTTTGAGTGGATCCAGGACATCGTGGCAGCCACAACAGGGCAACGAAAGCCATTCGTGAAAGAGGGGTCCAGAGCTGCTGCAGGAAGCGGGACAAGGATGGGATGAGTGAGTCCGAAGTGAAGGGAAGAACTGGGAGGGGGTGGCGACAGTGTGCCTTTTACTGTAATGAATTTTTATTTGAACATCCATGATTTTTTAAAATCACATCTCACACAGAATAGTGCCTGGGTATCTGTACATCACCGGTGACGTAGATCTCACTGGTCCTGATTTTGGGGGGATCCCTAACAGATAAATCAGTGCTACCCATGGATAAGTTTTCTTTAAAGTCCGTCCACTTTAAAAAGTGCTGTGAATGGAAATTCTCTTCCTCTTGATCAGCACATTGGAAGCTGTCCTCCTATACATGTAGTCTAGATTCAGTTCCGGCCAAGCTTGCCAGCACACTCAGGTCCCAAGTTGGTGAGAGAACCACAGTCCCATCTCATTCGGTGTCACATGCACTTTCTACCTGGGAGTCCCCTAAATAAACTTGGTAAAAGTTTAGCCAAGCTGAATACACAGAGCCGATTTGCTTTGAAATTCCTTTTCGGCTGCTGCTGGGCAGCTGTGCGTGAACCCTGCCTGCCCTGCACGTGCGCTGAGGACCCGGGAAGCCAGGCCTTGGTCAGCTGCTCCTGCAGCCTTCTCCCCGAGAAAGCTGCATGGATCCTGGGGTAGAATTGGGGATGAGGGTTCCTTCTTCCTATGGACTCTCAGAATCAGCCTTTCCTGTTTCCCATGGAGTAGTCCATGGAATTTCCATCAGGAACGCCATTTGTTTGCATTTTTCAAATCATTTCGGTTTTTTGAGATGTGATCTCTCTACACAGTTCAGGCTGGGTTTAAACTCACTAGGTAGTCTGGACTGGCCTTGAACATGCATCCATCCTCCTACCTCAGCCTCCTGAGTGCTGGAATATCAGGGCTGGGCTACCGCAATGCAAGTTTTGAATTTTATGTTGCAAAGAATGAGACATATGGGAGTGATGTCTCCATTTTGGTCACAGTCATCCTTCCTAGGAGGCCAGCCTTGGGACGCAGAAGTGACATGGGCTCTGCAGGCCCCCAGGTAGGCAGCTGGCCCTGCCAGGCTGCAGGACATCAACGTGTCCCTCTGCTGCCTTCACGATGGCAGCACTTCCTGCAGGCGGGCACTGTCACTGCTCAGGGGGCAGACGTCCCCGCCTCGCCATCCACACACGTGTGCAGACGCGAAATGCTTGCATAGCAAACACGAGGCCTGGCAGAACCAGGGTAATACTGATACAGCCAAGTAGGAAGTCACATTCATTCTTGCTGTCAGCATCTACAGCGCACCCACCAAGTGCCAGGGCCTTGCGGGTGCCCAGCTAAACCAAATACGGCCCCTGCCCTCCTGGCAAGCAGCAGGAGGTGAGCATGATTCATATTTATTTCTGATTTTTTTTAATGGTTTCAGAGCCTTGGCCACAGAGCAAAGATTCCAGAAAGATCTTAATTTGTGTGCCTGGAAGTGAGGAGCAAAGAATGGGCATGAGAATGAGAAGGAACCGTTAAAAAGCAAATTTCTGTTAGTTTCTCCAGGGACCACCTCAAATAGTTTATTAGGGAAGGAAAAAAACCCAAATGACTTGTTTTCCTCTTGGGGGTTCATACAGTATTGTTTTTCAATGTTTCCAGCCCATAAACAAACACTCCCATGTGTAAAACCCCATTTTGTCCAACTCAACTGTATTAATCTCCAGGGCACATTTACGTTTCTTGGTCAGGAAAAGAAAAACACTGGCCAGGCTTTGGTGAGAATCTCATTAAACCTGAGAGGAGGGGGAGGCTCAGCTTTCAGACTTGATCGGCCCAGGCAGGGGCTCCAAACTAGGTGTCATCTGATCGGGCTGGCGGAGCACAGGAAACGCTTCCTACCAGCGCCAGGCAGCCGCGGACAGGGGTGGTGGCGGCTGGGCGGAGGGCTGGGAGGAAACTCCGAGCAAGACACTGAACAGTCCGCTAAAAGCCTTCCTCATCCAAGTGAAACAGAATTAGCAACAGCCTTCAAAGAGTCCAAAGCAAAGGCTCCTGCCTCCTGGTAAGACTGCTCCAAGGATTCCACTCCAGCGAGCGTGTCCTACATGATTCGTGCTTGGTGGACATGTCAAGACCTCTACCTGCATTCCCTTGCCCCCAACCTGGCCGAGCCATTGCCTTCACTTTCCTTCTCCACTTCCGGTTTGCTTAACCCCAGAGGGTCAAAGCTCCATTTGCAGGGATGGGCCCCCAAGCTCTGAATGTCTGTGCCATTTGCCTTGCTACCCTGGACAATGTGTCTCTGGCCCCTAGCGTGCCCTTTGTGTGCCGCAGCATTCGCTGGAAATCTCACTCCGCCCACTGCAGTTCCAGGGTGGAAGTGGAAGAGAGTTCATAGTGCTGGGGACTCATTTCCCGCCAGGAAGCCACCTTTCCTTGTGTGCATGAAAATAGGAACATGTGAAAGATAGTGGAAGGGCAACCAAGATTCTCCATCAAGGTGACAGGCTTAAAGCCTCTAAAAAAAATGCCATGCAACATATTCATAGGAGTGAATATTATTCGGCTATAAAACAGAGCAAAGTCCTGGAACAGTGTGGATGATATGAAAGGATGCGAAGCGAAAGGAGACAGACATGGAGACCACACGTTACATGACTGCATTTTTGGAAACACCCAGAATAGGCAAATAAATCCACAGAGACAGAAAGAAGATGGGTGGTCACCAAAGGTTGAGAGGAGAGGGAAAAACTGCTTCTGAGCAAGGGGTTTCCTTTCAGGGTGATGAAAGTGTTTTCCAACTAGATGGAGGTGGTGGCTTGGGTAGTTGCCCACGTTATGAATATAGTAAATGCCACTGATTTGTTCGTGTTCAGCTGGTGGGTACATGCATGTGCACACACACACACACACACACACACACACACACGCACATTCACATGCACAGCTGTTCCTTGCCACTTGAAAGGTACCCATGACTTCAAACTTTTGACTGTACCAGAGATCTCCTGCAAACTGTATTTTTTTAAAATTTTTTTTAAATTTTATTTAAAGAGAAAAAACAAAAAAGAAAACAACCAAACAAAACAGAAAAAGGGTAGCAACAATACAGAATTCCAAAGGACAATACAGAATTCCCAAATATAAAAGAACAACAAGAACAACAATAAAACAAAAACACTAAGAAATCGCCACGTGATGTTACATACTGTCATCATTGGAAATAGTTGTTCAAGTTACAAAATCAAAGCATACAAAGCAGATATTCAAAGTAGACATTTGAGACAGTCTCTCTCAAAGTGAGACTGTTAGCAGTTGTGCTCAACAATCTAACAAAGACAGTAATATGGTCATCTATCTTAAACATACATGCAGTTATATCCTTTAGAGCACTTTCTTTTCCCCCGAAAGTCTGCCATACTCACTTGCTATTTCTTTCTGATGACCATTCCATTTCCAAAGT